>JANQBM010856683.1:0-13579 GCA_025594535.1 Erythroxylum domingense | reverse complement strand
CATCCCAACTTGATACACGAATAAAATTGAAATGAAAAGGAAACATAAACTTAGAATGGACGATCTAGGAAGGCAACAGCACTGAAAAGCCTCCTAATCTGGGAAGCATGTCGAGACCGCTTCTTCTTCCTCCTTCTTCCTCTTCCTTCTTCTTTCTCTCTCTCGGTATTCTCTATTTAGGGTGTTTCAAGTGTGGCTAAATGAATACTCCCTTTTTCTATTCACCACTTGTTCTTCTTATAGGGTTTTCTATTTAGGGTAACCTAAGGTCCTTTTGGGGTCCAAAAAGATCGAAAAGTCCCTCGAAAACTTGATTCTGGAAGTGTCACTACGTTTATCCAGACGCTAGCCATGATTGTGGTCTATATGACATGATCGTAGCCCTTGAGTAAGCTCTCTATCACAATTGTGGCATGCAGGCCACGATCATGGGCCAATCTTGATGCTTTTTTCACAATCGTAGCCTGCTTGCCACGATCATGGGCTTGTGTTATGGCCCAAGTTCCCTCTAAAACTCCTCCATTCTTCAATATTGACCCTAAAATACTAGTAAAGACATCAACGTACCTCAAAAACATAATATTTAAGCTCAAAAGCTTATATTAACCTGTAAAACACTTAAAACAAAAATAATTAACAAACTAACACAATTCTAACCTAAACACATATTAAATGATCGAATTCATAGCTAAACACATATCAAACTATGCCCTAAAATACGATGCAATTTACACTTTATGAACATCCCCACACTTAAACATTTACTTATCCTCAAGTAAACAAAAAAACAAACAACAAAATAACACAAAGCACATAATCCAATAATAAGGCAATGGCTTCAACTTTATAAAACAAATTTAACTCTAAGCACAATCATTCAAGTTGTTCCAAATTATTAATATACAAAATCCACGTCTAGGAACTCTGGACTAAATATACATATTAACCAAAACTTAAATGTCAAGTTTATTCACCCCTTTCAATTGTACACACACATTAATAATTATTTGTTCAATCAAACTTTGTAATTAATCCTATGCACATTTTCATGAAAAGTTAAGCTACTTACAAGTTCGGTAGGTTTTTATTAGAAAACATTCTTTCTTTGTTACTTTTTATGGATATAGCCTAGTCTTTTTACATAGAGGCAAACATTGGTGATGAATGTCGATCTGGTTACTCGACTAAGTGATCTTTTTAGTAAGTTGCTTAGTTAGAACGTTATTATAACCTTTTAACATGAAGGCACACAATTGTGATGCTTGTCGATCCGGTTACTCAGCTTCATCACGTTCCAACTAGCTACTAGCTCTATTCATAACCAGAAGGTTAGCTGAATAGTTATTTATTTAAAATTTATGAACATTTTTTTAATTAATGCTACCTTATTACTTCATCTACTCATATTCATCAAAAAATACTAGCAATGCTAGTTAGTCGAAAGACTTAAAATTATAAATGAATGTGACAACTTATAAGGTGATAAACGAGCACTAAATCCTAATTAACTTGCACATTTTATCCAAGTAACCTAGATCACTAATTTCACGAGCTAATGACTCTTCATAACCTAATAGATTATGTTCAAAATTAAATCGATTTTGTTCCATCTAAGCCATCGATACATTCTCACAATTGACAATATGCAACCTAAACACACTAACAAAACAATATGCAAAATTCACACTTAAAGCAAAACACACAACCCTCTCCACACTTGAATAATACATTGTCCTCAATGTGAGAAAGAGACAAACAAACACAAATGGAAGGAAATAACAATAAATAAAATAAAACAAAAATAAATACTAAATTTAAAAAGAACGGGTTAGGAATAAAACCTTACAGTGATGGAGGTGATGATGGTGAGGTGTTGAGACCAAATTTGCTTGATGCTTGAAATTGTTGTCTTATTTTGGAATTGCTTAAAGAGAGTAAGAGAATTAGCAATCCTAGAACATTTCAAATCATTAAAATTTTATTTAAAATTTAAAACAAATCTAACTAAACACAACAATTTAAAACCAACTACTGAATGTGCTAATTTATGATCATTAGCTTGACCTTATATTATTAGAAACCCAGCTGGGATCAATTATGAGCGACTTGCTTCCACCCTTTTCATTGAACATCAATTTTGTAGCCTATAAGTAAGCTAATAATTGCAAAATGATCAGAAGGATAATATTGATAAAATTATGAAAACCAATTAAGCTCAGTAATGTCCTTTTTTCTTGCAAACTGTTAACAAATTAGGGAATAACAAAACTCCCTGAATTTTCCATTGAATCCATCAGTTTGCCAAGTAAGAGCGTGAGTTGTTCTCTTCTTGGTTCTTCCTCATTCGCCCTCATTTCTTGTTCTTCTTTAGTTTGTTGAATAGAGACTTGCATAGCTTCCACAAACTTGATGTCTGTTGTTAACTGTTCTTCTTCCTCTCGTCCTTCAAAGATTCAAGCACTTTAATTTTCCAAAATGAGTCACCCTCCTTCGGATTCTTCAATACATCATTCATGTTGAATATCACTTGGTCCTAACTAATATGAATGATAAGGTTCTCTTCATGGACATCTACCCAAGTTTCTTTTCATTTAAGCATGGTATACCAAGATCTAGGGAATAATAGGGAGGGTTTCTTTTTGTCATCTTCTTTCTTCATCTCTTGGTCTTCTACAAGATGGGGTTCAGTTTGATTTCCCACTGGTTTTTCTTGCTCTTTTCCATTTCTAAGTATGATAGCCTGATATTGCTCTTGTTGATGTAATTCCATATTGCTTAGAGAGTCTTCCAATCTTCTCTTACAAAATTCACAGGAAAGCTCTCTCGTTTGAATCTCTAGGTTATGAATAAAAGAGGCATGATTTTTCATTACTTGATTAAATTGCTTTTCCAATCTCTTCTGGGTCTCTTCCATATCTGTTAGCTTATCTATGATTTTGTCCCATTTAGAATCGTATGAAGATGACTCATCTTGTTCAAATCCTACTAGATCTTAATGTGCCATGTAAGTACTTACATTGTAAGGATGACGATTTTTCCAACTAAATTGGGACTCATTGAAATCTGCAAAAGTCCTTTGCTCCCTATAATATATATATCCTATATGATCGTTCTTTTTATCTTTTCTTGATATCTAATTTTTTGGATTTTTCATTGCTACCTTGTGATGTCCAAATCAATGTGTTTTCGAATTTTAACCAAACTTCCTACACTTTTTTTCCTTCTTGTGATTAACAATAAAAAAAGATAGTGAATTGCCTTAGACTATAAGAAATAAACCAATTGTACACATCCCTGATAACGATGCCAAAAACTTAGTCGAGGTAAGTTTTAATCTTATAAACCCTCAATATTCTATAAGTATATGATTTATAGCGTAGTATTAAAGGTGTCAATCCTACAAAGAGGGAGAATAATCTAAATCCTAAAAAAATATAAGGCTAAAAAGATATGAAATTGGAAATAAACAATGCCATATAAAGTAAATACTAGAATTGAATTCAACCAATTAAACTAGAAGTTAAACACAAAGGAATTAACAATTGAGCAACAAGAAAGCACAATGGAAATCAACCAAATAATTTTCAAGTTATAAGAAAGGAGATTTTACCTATCATTAATGTTAACCTAACCGATTATGTGTTAATGGGGTGTCGATTCTAGTCAATCCTAGGGCTTATTACTCTCTCTCAAGTTATAACCATTAAACCCTAATTTATAAACCCTAATTGGATTATGAAATTTGTAATCTTTCAATTAAAAAAGACTTATAATCCTAATTAGACTTAAAACACTCTAATAAACTGTCGGGTCTCACACGGGATCTCTCTCTGCATAATTACCAATGTGATTAGTTAAGGTTTTATTGAATCGCCTAACTCTTATTAATCTAATCCAATGGCTTTTTATCCCGTTCACCCTCTTAGTTTATTACCGAATTATGCAAGAAACCCAACAAATCACAATACCCAATTCAAATAACACAAAATCAACTTGGATAACATTAAATCAAAATAAAATCCTGAAGGAGAGTTAGAACATCATCATTATTCTACCATCTATCATCATACAATCCATCCCAACTTTATACATTAATAAAATTGAAATGAAAAGGAAATAGAAACTTAGAATGGACGATTTGGGAAGGCAGTAACATTGGAAAGCCTCCTGATCCGTGAAGCACGTCGAGACCGCTTCTTCTTCCTCCTTCTTTCTTTTCCTTCTTCTTCTTTTTGTCTCTCGGTATTATCTCTTTAGGGTTTCAAGTGTGGTTGAATGAAGACTCCCTTTTTTTATTCACCACCTGTCCTTCTTATAGGGTTTTCTATTTAGGGTAACCTATTTGACGACTGAAAAGGCCAGAAATTCCCTCGAAAACTTAAGTTTGGAAGTGAACCCATGTTTGTCCCGACACTGGCCAAGATCATGACCTATATGACACAATCGTGGCCCTTGAGTAAGCTCTCTGTCACAATTGTGGCATGCATGCCATGGTCATGGGCCAATCTTGATTCTTTTGTCACATTCATGGTTTACCTACCACGATTATGGGCTTGTGTTATAGCCTGGTTCCTTTTGAAACTCCTCCATTCTTTGATATTGACCCTAAAACACTAACAAACACATCAAGGTACCTCAAAAACAAGCTTGTACTAACCTATAAAACACTTAAAACATAAATAATTAACAAACTAACATAATTTTAACCTAAACACATACTAAATGATCGAATTAATAGCTAAACACATATCAAACTATGCCCGAAAACATGTTGTAATTTGCACTTATCATGTTTTAGAGCAATTAGAGGAGATTCGGAGAAGACCCAAGAAATAACCCAGTGTTGTGACAGAATCAAGAGCAAGGAGCCAAGATCGTGGAGAATATGACACGATCGTGACAAGCAAAAAAATCCTAGCCATGATAGCCATTAAGGGCCACAATCGTGGCCTGTGCAATAGATACACAGATAGAAGTCTCGGCTTAAGCTTTTGAGAGATGTTTTGGACCTTTCAGACTCGAAAAAGGCCCTAAGGTTGCCTTAATTAGAAATACTATATAAGACTTAAAGATGTAACCCTAATGGAGCTCCCATTTCTGCCATTTGGGAAAACCCTCAAAGAGAGAGAAAAGAGAGAGAGAGAGAGCAGAGAAAGAGGAGAAAGGAACAGGTCTTCGCGGCTGCTACTCTCCTGAGGCGTCCAGATCACCATTCTATTATGTATTTGTTTCATCTTATTATTGTTTTCTTTGAATGTGAAGAAGAATATGAATATATATATGGATTTGGGTTTGATTAAGATGTTTTAACTTTCCTTTGATATTTGACCTTGATTTATTGTTAATTTAGTTATTATTGTGTTATTTTGATTGGGTGTTATGATTGCTTATGGTAATTGCATATTTTGATAATAAACTGAGAGGGTGAACTGAATAAAAATGATTAGATCAAGTTAATGAGAGTTAGGCGGTCTAATTGACCACATAATCAATCTAGTCTATTATTATGTAGAGAGAGATCCTGTGTGACACTGGATTGTTTATGAGAGAGCTTAATATTTAAGTAGAATTGTGGGTCTTTTGTTAATTGAGAAATTGAAAATTCCATAATTCAAGTAAGGTTTATGATTTAGGGTTCAATGATTATAACTCAAGAGAAAGAGTAATCCACCCTACGATAGTTTAGAACCAACATCACAATAACACATAAATGACTATATTAACATTGATGATAGGAAAAATCCCCTCTCTCATAATTTGGAAACTCTTCTTGTGTGATTCCCATTGTCAATTTGGTGTTGCTCAAATTTGATTCCCTGTTTTAATTTTACAATTTCAATTTCAATCATTTCATATCTGATTGTTTACTTTTCTGTTTAATTTTTATTTTCATTTAATTTTATTTTAAGCCTTATACAACTTAGAATTTGATTAGTTCACTAACTCCTCGAGAGATTGACAACTCTTCCACTACACTCATGACCCTTGCGCTTGCAGTATTTTGAGGGTTTTAAGTAGATTAAAACTTGCTCAATAGTAATCCTCCTATGATTTCTTTTGAACTTGCTTTAGCCTCTCATTATGTGGTTCTAGGTTAGTTTCTCTTTCAGCCTTTAACAAGGAGTCCTTAGTAGCCTTGATTTCCATGTTGTGATTAGAGGAGATTTTAGAATGCAGGTCTTGTAAGGCTTTTTTGATGATGCTCACTTTTTTGAAACATTTGAATTGTTCATACCTCTGTACATTTGCTAGAGATCCTTACTCCACCACTTCTCGGTACCCTTCACATTGAGATAAGTAGTTACAGAATCTAAATAGAGAAATCCTTCTTGGGCTATTGTTAAGGTTTAGAACTTCTGTAGTGCATTGATTAGAGATTAAAGAGGCTTCAAAGTTTGTTTCTGAGTTTTGAAACTGAGTTAACAACTCCTAGTTCACTAAGGCTGTATCTAACTTCTTTCTCAATAGCCATTTCCCTTGCTAATTGTTTATCCAAGTGAATAAATGTTATAGACCTCTCAAGTCTATAAATTCTAGCTTCTAGATGCTTGTTTGGAATTTTTAACAAGGGCCTATGCTTCTCACACTCCCTTAAGTTTTAGAATAGTATAGTGAACTGTTGAAATCTCCTAGTAGCAACTATAGTACATTTATGTTTGTATTTGTTGTAATTTGAACTAGCTCCTACCACAAATTAGCTCTTTGAAAGTTAGTGTTGAGAGAATAAATGAAACTAATACATAACTTTTAATTTAACTCCTTTAGAATTACCGTTAGGTGGATTGCTTATGAGCTGATTTGATAGGATTGAATTTTAACCATATTGGGGTTGGATGCTAAAATTATTCCCCTATTGAAGTGCTTCTTATGATTAGTATGCACCCTATCCTTTTTTTAATGAACTTTAGACTACTCATTTTACTCTCCTTGATTTTAGTCTCTAAAAGGCCATATATGTTAGGATTTATTAAATTTAGGTAATCCTTTGGTATAAGTTGCTTATTGGGGTTAATTCCCCTTACCTTTTATGCTAATATTGTCATTGATTAGATACAGGGGACTGATTCCTTTTTTTTTTTCTTCCAGATCTCCTTATAATATGTGTGAAATGACCTATAATTTCCAATGCTTCTTAAGTATATTCTTTTACAGTTTTTCCTCTCTTTAATATTTTTTGTTTCTCCTTGAGAGTTAATCTTACCTTTATCTTCTTTTGAGTTGTCTAAATAAGGATAATTGGGGCTCAATAAGGGAGCTGTGTCACTACCTTATGCTTTTTTCTTTTTGCATTACTCTTGGAACTCATTTCCAATTCTTAGTTCTTCTTCTTGTTCTCTATTTACTTCTTTGGTTAGATAATTATCTTCAATATTCTTGGAATTTTTCTATATTGATCTTCTCTTAGTTTTACTTTTTTGCTTTATGCTTCCATTGGTAAGAAACTGCAATTATTGACTCAATAATGCTTCCCCATTCATCTATTCTTTGCAGCTTCAATTCCTGAGGGAGATCTTTTGTTATTTCCTCTTCCATATATACCTTTGCATACCTAGTCCTTCCTACTTTAGCTATGTTCTTATCCAAGTGTGGAGTTTTTCTAATGGAACTTGCTAAATAGCTAAACCCCATTGTGCTTAAGTATTCGAGTGGGATGTTGTGGAAATTTTCACAATTGCTTATGTCAAGTTCCATTCCAGGTTTCTTAACTTACAAGATTAGTGGTTTCCCTTAGCAATGCCAAGGTCCTAGTTTTGATATTATGATAGTAGCCATCTCTGATGAAAAGGTGAATATGAAAAAATCTTCTAGATTTATTAGGACCTTCATAAGGCCATGACTTCCCTATTTTATCTATACCCAATTGTTCATAATAAGGAAAGGCCGTCTTTTATCCACAAAGGAGCCCACTAGGGAGTTCCTCCATCTACTGGCACCATACTTTAACATTTCTATAGGAGGGAAAATAGTGTTAGAGCCATTTCCAGTAAGGAAGTAGGATAGCTTTGAGTAGGAACTATCATTTCCAACTACACTTGACGATGTTCGTATCTGAGAGAGTAGTGCTGGTTGATCCTTGATTGTTTTAGTGTTTAGAGACTCGATTGAGGTAGAAGAGGCTTTTTTTCTTTCATTAGAAGCAACAGTCTCAATGTTTTAAGGGGTTAAATTTCAATTTTAATAAGTGACAAGTTTTGAATTTTTAAAAAAGTAATTGCTCCAAATGGTAAAAGAGGGTCATGCTAAGGCAAGAAGGAAGAAAAGGTTTAGTTAATTTAAGTTAAAATACTTTTTGAAACCCTGGAGTAGCTAGAGTGGTCCATTCTGGTATAGGGATGTGTAGTAAGGTTGTGATGCTGGATGTTGAGGCTAAAGAATGAGGAGTTTAGTGAGCAAGGAGGTTGGAGGTAAGTGAAAGAGGCTAGAGGATTAAAGTTATTTGAGTGACTAGAATGAAAAGGTAAAAGTTGGTAAAACGAGTTCTGGCAGGAGGAAACAAGAATTAGAAGTAAAAGGTTGAGAAGATGGACGGGAGGTTAATCACTCAAATAAGCAGTGATCAATTTTAAGCAAAAAGCAAGAAGGCCAGCCAAGGTGCTCTAGAGAGAATGAGGAGCACCATATTGCCTACATTTTTTAAAGACACCACTTATATAAGTTATTACATTAATATCTATTAAAGTGTATCCTCTTCTTTTCAACTCTAAAGGACCAACATTTCCTACTTTGACTTCTACTTAGATGCATTTATCAAAAACTTTGAAAGAGGACCCATCATAAGCCATATGACATATATAACCAGAATTCCCAAGCTCTAAATAATTATTGGTACAAGCAGATAAAAGATCGTAATGAAAATATTTTCTCTAGCTTCTTGATCCTCTTTTTATATTATCTTAGATGTTTTAGTTCTCTTTTTCTTTTCTACTGTATGTCTTTTCAGTGTGTCCCTTTTTTATTATAAGCCTAATAATTTACATTCGACCTAAATTAAGAATAATTAAGCATATAATTTATCCTTTTGCAATAAAGACAAGGTTTAAAATTCTCTTCCTTTTCCCTTTTAACATGTAGACCTCTGTTCGTTCTTTAGTTTTTTTAATGTTTCTTTTTTCATTCTCCTTGACTTTATTGGCTTAACTAGGTTTGGTATTAACCTTAAAGGCCCCTTCAATATGTTTTTCTTAATTTAACACTCTCCTTTTATTTTGAACATCAAGATTTTATAAACTCTGCCAAGTTGATTTTTTTAGTGCCTACTAATAAGGACCTTTCCAATTATTATTTTATCCTTAAAAAAACTCCCTAGGTAGCCTAAATTGATTCATAACTTTCATAAGTTTGTTTTTGTACTCTCTTATAGTTTCATACTCACCCATCTTTAGCGGCTCAAATTCCCTACAAAAATTGAAAAAGTTTTAAGTTGCTTTATTCTTTTAGGCTATTAAAATTCATTTTTAATCTTGTTTGAGGCCTCCTTATCAATCTCACAAGCTAAAATCTAGACAAAGATTGTAGTTAAAACAATGCATATATATTAGTTAAAGACTTATATCTCTTAAATTTTTTCTTAATTACGAATCTTCAGTTGATTTATTATTAGACTGTGGGGAAGTTAAGATGGAGCATCCTCTTTATCAATTACATCCCAAAGATCAAACGCCCTAAAATAACCTTTTATCTTGATTTCCTAAACACTATAGTTCTCTCCATTAAACAATGAAGTTGATGATGTAGAGAAACTTGTTAGAGTCATTCCAATAACATAAGTTTAAAATTATTGTGTTTTCTATGAAGAAGGAAAAGTATTATTTTTTATATTCTCTCGTACAACCCTATAAAATCTTAATTTATGATTCATGCTTGGTTTAGTTAAATGGTAGATTTCAAAATGTTTTTTCCAAAATCAAAACACAGCGGAAGCGTAAACACCAAATCAATATGCTTTTAATACAGACATGATACAATATAAAGAAAATAAAAAAATAAGAACAAGATCAGATTATTACCGATTCCTGGCTACAGCTTCAACTCCTCACTGTTGTGTCCTTAACCAATCTGATCTACCACTTGTTCTCCTTGGATAGCTTAGTTAACAAGATCATTTAGTGGGAAAGGAGAAGAAAAATGTTGAAGAGAAAACCTTTTGCTATGGCCTATTGTTTGGAGAGCTTAGAGAGACCACCAAACGCACACCTTCATTTTTATCAAAGCTAAAAATGAATTGTGCAAAACTGAATTTTCCAACTCTTGGACAGTTTTTGGGAGAGAGTTAATGAAGAGAAAAATTACGCACACTTCCATTCATTTGTCAAGAATGCAAAAGAGTTGTAACTCCACTCCCACCTTCATTCATTTCATGAATTAAAGGAGCTGTAAGTTATTCTACATTAAAACCAACCATTAAACCCATTTAAAAATGAGAAGCATGATCGGTTTTGCTTTGGGAGTGAGTGGAAAGAGCAAAACAACGCACCCCCTCATTCTTTAATAATAAGAGGGTTGCATCTTTTTGTCTACAACACTTTCATTCTTTAATAAAAAACATAACCAAATCCTACATCTTTGTAGATTTCGGTTTTGCCTTTTTTATATATTTTTAATTCAATTAACCTAATTAATTTAATCAAAATCTAACCCAATATTAAATGTTCATTTCGGACTTATAATTAATAATTAATTAGTGTAAGACTAACATTTAATTATAGGCTTCAGACCCAATTTAATTAACTTTTAATTAAATTGTTCCAATCTTATTGGCTCGAATCCTATTCGTCCATTTCTCTCCAAACTGTCTCATTTTCTTTTCGATAACCTCCATTTATTTTACTTAATATCCTTGATAACCATCCTAGAAGCCAAGTGGGGAATCTAATTGGACTTAAATAATTCAATCTCTAATAAGCTCGAAATTAATTTAATCTCAATAGAATTAATTCTGACTTATTAACCAAATGTCATTCCACTAAAGCCAATTGGTTAAACTCTTGAATTACTTAAAATTATGAGAAAACATGTTTCAATTTATTAATATGATGTCTAATTGCAAACTCTGTTATGAACCCTATTATAGCCATTCGCACAATAAAGGATAAAATTACCATTTTGCCCTTATATTGGTTTTCCCTTCTAGATCTCTTCTTTCACTCTAAATTGTGATTAACACACAAGATCTAATCTCGATATTAAGACTTGATGGTAGCTAGTCCATCAAACTATTGGCACCCGTTTAATCACCAATCTCTTTAAAACATCTGGAAATGATGATATCACTATAAACTCTTTATTTGAGTGAATGTTCCCTAATACATGATTCAATTAATAATTCTGTTATGTAGACACTGAATTGATACCCTGTAAAAATCTATTCCAATCATATCAAGAATTATAACAAAACACATTTGAGTTCACCACTCATCAAGATTGTGGTTTGTAATAAACAAATGTTAAGGTGTATGTTTTAAGATTAAAGTAACGACCTACTTTATTCTTTAAAAACATACGCGATTCCAGATTCATTTAATAGTGACATTACCTAAATTCAACTACTATCATGATTTGAAACTCATCATTCCCTTAAAATAAACTCCTTTACTTAGACAATGGTGAATCGCAACACTAGAGCCTAAACCATAACCAGGCGACCAACTTGATTATTCGACTATGAATCAATTAATTTAGATCTTAATAATATATATGTTTCCCGTACATCTCCATGTATATATATATTACTTACAAAGGAATCTTGGTACCTTATGACTAGTTATACTATGCTTATACAAATAAAACCAAACTCTTTTTTTTATTAATAATAAATATTTCCATTACAATATTGTAATTGGAAGAAAATTAACTTATATGTAAATACACTTGCTTTCCAGGGCACTATATTTACATAACCCTAACAATCTCCTACTTGCCCTAAAGCAAGTTTGACATATCCCTCATTCCTATGCCTTCTAGGTGACTCTCGAAGCTCTTTTGTGATAGCGTCTTCGTGAACGAATCAACAAGGTTTTAATCTATGTGAATCTTTACCACATCCACCTCACCACGTTGTATTATTTCCCTTATGAGATGATATTTTCTCTCAATGTGTTTGGCAGATTTTTGGTATCGAGGTTGTTTAGAATTAGCCACTGCCCCACTATTATCACAATAAAGTGTAATGGGCTTTTCCGCCTCAAGAACTACCTCCAAATCCTTTAGGAACTTATGGAGCCAGACTGCTTCTTTTGTTGTTTCACAAGTGGCAATATACTCAGCCTCTATAGTTAAATCAACAACACAAGATTGCTTAACACTCCTCTAGACTATGGCTCCACCTCCCAAAGTAAATATAGAACCAGAAATTGATTTCCTTGAATCAACATCTGATTGGAAATCAGAATCTGTAAATCTTATCGAAAAAAGGTCATTTCCAGAGTAAACAGGCATTAAATTCTTCGTCCTACGAAGATATTTTAGTATGCACTTGACCCCAATGCTCTTTTCCTGGAATGGACTGGAATCTACTTACTAGTCCTACTATGTAATAGATATCCGGTCTAATGCAAAGTGTAGCATACATTAAACTTCATACTATCGAAGCATATGGAATGTTGCATATGCGTTCAACCTCCTCTTGGGTCTTAGGTGATTGCTCCTTTGAAAGTTTGATTCCATATCTAATAGGTGTGAAACCCCTCTTGGAATCTTGCATGGAAAACTTATTGAACATGTTCTTAATGTAGGTCAGTTGAGATAAGGCTATTTACTTATTCTTACGATCCCTTATAAGCTTGATCCCTAGAATGTAGTTAGCCTCTCCTAAATCCTTCATTAACAACCATCTCTTGACCGTAGATAACATTCCTACATTATTCCCAACGAGCAGAATGTCATCAATATATAGAATTAGGAAAGTAATCGTGCCTTCTTGTATCCTTTTATAGTCATAAGGCTCATCTAGGTTTTGTATGAATCTATAAATTTTGACAGCCTTATAAAACCTAATGTTACAAGACCTAGATGCTTACTTAAGTCCATAAATGGACCTTTATAACTTACATACCTTATGCTCATTACCTGGCTCAAAAAATCCTTTAGGTTAAGCCATATAAATGGTCTCCTCAAGATCCCTATTAAGAAATGTGGTCTTGATGCCCATTCACCATATTTCATAATCGAAATAGGCTGCTACTGTAAAACCCCCTCACCGTAGGGTACGCACCGGGACGCCCGTAGGTCATTCCAGTACATATCCTATGATAAGGGAGCACTACGTACGATTACTATAATTACTCCACATGGCATTATATTAATTTGAATAATTAAAGCAGTAATTGTAAAACACAATAATTTTAAAACCAAACTTTTCCTCAGTTCATTGATCAAAACAAAAGTTTGTATATGTAACACCCCACTCCCACTGAACCCGAACCCGATATCGACAGTGATACCCGAGTCCGTGCCCCGCGAAGAGTGACGTGTCACATCACTTCACTAAACAAAAGTCAGTATAATTTTTTTTTGTAAGCTCTTTACACTTGTCACTCATGTGGGCCCACTTTTTCTTTTTCAAAACATTTTGCTTACTTCA
>JANQBM010856676.1:0-13579 GCA_025594535.1 Erythroxylum domingense | reverse complement strand
TATGCATCACATCTAGATTATGACGTATCAAATTAGTTTTCCAATATGGCAAATCCCAAAAGATGCTTCATTTTCTCTAGCCAAAGTTTCTACTAATGCTTGTGTTAATTTCGTCAGGTTCAAATTTTGTAATTTTTAGCAAGCTTAATTCCTCAATCTCCTGCAATATCTCTTCACCAACTTTGTGAGGGGGAAGAGGTGTTTTTACCATCCTATTCTTAATGAACTTTTGTTTATTGCATCTAAATGGATGATCAGGAGGAAGAAATTTTCTTTGGTTGTCAAACCAACATATTTTGCCCCTATTTGGAAGATAAAATGCATCAGAATCATTGCCACAATGAGGACAAGCCAATTTCCATGTTGTGCTGCATCCAGGCAACATGGTATATGCTGAAAAATCACTAATGGTCCACATCAAAGCAGCTCTCATCACAAAATTTTGCTTCAAAGACACATCATATGTCTCAACACCATATTCCCAAAGATTGCAATTCAGATATCAATGGTTGTAAGTCATCAATTTTATGCTTTAGATTTGTAGGCCCTGGCATAATCACTGTCAAGAACATATATTCCTTTTTCATACACATCCATGGAGGCAAATTATAAGGAGTAATTATGATTGGCCATGATGAATATTGCTGGTCAGATTGACCGAAAGGTTGGAATCCATCCGTTGATAATCCCAACCTAACATTTCAACTTTCAGCTACAAACTTATAATGAGTGTCATTGAAATGTTTCCATGCCAATGCATCTGATGGATGACTCATTATTCCATCTTCCTATTGGTGTTCATTATGCCATCTCATGTGAGATGCAGTAATATCAGAAGCTTATAGTCTTTGAAGTCTCGGAGTTAGTGGGAAATAATACAATCACTTCCAGGGTACTAACTTATGTTTTATAGAACGCTTTCTAGGCTTGAACCTAAATTGACCATAAAATTTGCACTCCTGTAATTCCACATCATCTCCCTAATACAACATACATCCTAATTTACAGCAATCAATCTTTTTAACAGGCAAACCAAAACCCCTAATAAGTTTCTTCATATTGTAAAAACTATCAACCAGTATGTGATCAAGAGGCAATCATTCATTATACCATCCAAGAATTTTATAAAAACTACAATCAGAAATATGCCCCTTAGACTTTATGCTCAATATTCTAGCAATTAAAGATAATTGAGTCATTGTCTCACAATTTGGCTATAGTTCTTGATCAGCTGAGTGTAGTAAGTCAAAAACTGTTTTGAATGTGGGTTTGGTTCTTCTTTAAGAATTTTTATATTTTCTAGAAAGGTATAACCAGCTGCATCATAAACCGTTTGCATGTAAGGATTTTCATTTGCATCTATATTATTTGTTCTAAATCCAATCCCCCCTTCAAACTCATTTAAGTTCATTGACGATTGTGTTTCATTACCTTTGGAGGTGCTACAAATCAATGGTTCCCTATATCGTGTCCACTCAAAATAATTTGCGACAAACCATTTTCTCAACAAATGCCCATTCACTTCATCAATAGGAAGGAAATGAATATTTTTGGACTTTTTACATGGACATCTAATCTTTGGGCCATCCATATATGCAGGTTGAGAAACATGCATAATGAATAAAAGCTTCAACTCCGTAATAAACTCAGGATTAATGAAACCATCAGGTGTTAAACATCTATGCATCCAAGATCTATCGTCATTACTCATTTCTGCAAAATTGTTAATTTGAAATAGTGATTCCATAGTTAGTATCCTTCATGTTCCCCAAAGTTTACAGAATATCTAAACTTTAGACAACATCCCCTAAGTATTAACCAATTCAATTAATCACCTACAATTGATTTCAAAACTATGATACGTGACATTGTTTACACTTGTGAATCAAGAAAACAAGTTTTTATTGTGACTCCTAGGCTCATGGAGTTTTTCACCGATAAGCCTCACAGAGTTGCATCACAGGTTTCTAGCCTATATGTCCTAAGGGTTTATTATAGAATGAATTGTCTTGTCTATAAAACATATTAATTCCTTTTGTTTAGTAAATCAGTAAAATTTTGTAAATAATAAGAAGTTATGTACAACTAGAGATTGCCCAAGTTACAATCTCTTATCCAAACCAGAAGCCTAATGCACAAAAAAGCATAAGGAGCCCTACAAATGTTCCCCATCATCATGCCTACCTCCATATCAAGCCCTGCCATGACTACACTACGATGGTCATATCAGGACCATCTTGCCAGTAACATACTTTCATGCATTAGACTTATTTATCATATCAACCAATCCAGCCTCCCTACTAATCCTTAACTTAAGAACAGTACATCATACTTTGATTCTTTTTAATGTTGGATTCTGAGGTGATGAAATAGGATGAGAAAGATCAACTTTAAACCACCTTCTATTGAAGACTCGATCTAGACTTCTTTCTTTTCCAAGCAACATCCGTGGGTTAGAGGCTCTTTGACTATTCTTTGTAGGAGATCCCCTTGTAGCTTTAGTCACCATGTTTCCATAATCGAAGTTTAGTGGAGATAGAGGCTTTCCCATCTTCTTATGTTTCTCCTTTTCTAGCAATTTGTATTGCCCTCTCTTTTCTTGAACCTGGACCTAGAGTCAAACCTACAAACATTTCATTAGAAATATAAAACACATACATTTTGCCTTCTCTTAGTGTTTGAGCTGAGGTGTTCCATAACTTGAAAGATCACTCTCGTGTTGAAGTTCCCTATGTGTAAGGCTTCATATTTGAAGTTTCACAAGTTTCTTTCAGTCCACAGGTTATACACAATAACATAAAGGTGAATGAAGAAGGTATTAATGTCATAGTTTATGAAGGTAAGTGACTAGTTAACCCACATTAAAATGGATTGAAGATTTGTCAAGTGAGGTAGGTGTATTTGGAAGTGGTTTAGACTGTTTAACCAAACTGTTTTGGAGAAAGGACATTCAAAGAATAAATGATCAATAGTCTCCAACTTCAAAACACACAAGGAGCACCGATTTAGGGTGTGGAGGTAAAGAAGTTTGTCCCTTGTTTGCAATTTATTCAGGAAGGCTAACCACAGGATGAAGGAACATCTAGGACTATTCCTTTTATGCTATACGAGTTTATACCAAAGAACGGTCTGATTTAGAGGTCTCATAAAATTGTATGCAGAAGCATTTGTATACCTTTTCGAAGGGTTAGCTAGCCATTCTAAAATATCATCTCTTGAAGAATTAGGATGGTATTGTAAAGGTTCTAGGTTATTAATAGTCCTAACTGTTAGCTCCTACTAGCACAATTCATTATTCCTAATTACTTCAGACACTCTTGCAGTCGTAGGAAGCTCTAACCCATTGATCACCCTAGGAGTAGAGTGAGCCATCAAGATACCTCTCAGATGCCAAGGATCTTACCATAAGAAAGCAGAGTTTCCATTACCTATTCTAAATCTGAATTGGTTCCCAATTTGATCCCTAACGTATAAAATCTTCCTCCAACTCCACGAACTACAATTGTTAGGAGAGGTACTCTAGAAATTTTTCCATTTCAGAATAATTGTGTGAACTCATCTGACCCACAAAGCTTCCTTATTAATAAACAGAAACCAAATTCTTTTCCCTATCAACACGTTATTCCAAGTAGACAAGTGCTTAATACCTAGACCACCCTCTTTTTTTGATCTACAAATGTCATTCCATTTTACCTTATCATTAGCTTTTGCCTCCACCTTCCCCAACCATAGAAAATTCCTAGATTTTGTCTCTATTTCCTTAATAATGGAAGTTGGGAGAATGAAGTGGCTAGACCAATAAACTTGAAAGGTCGAAAGGACCAAAATAACTAATTGCAATCTACCAGCATAAGAGAGATTTTTATAGGTCCATTTGTTAACTATAGAGTCAATTTTTTCTAACAAGGATAAACAATCCCTCCTAGACAACTGACCTTTTAGAAGAGGAACTCCCAGATATTGAATAGGAAACTAACCTCTTTTAAGACCTGACATTATTTTGGTTTAGTAGGCCATTTGGTCCATATCTAGAGAAACAAAGAAATGACTCTTGTACAGGTTCATTACTATGCCAAAAAATTTGGAAAAGGTTCTTAAGCAATCAAGTAAGGTATGGACCGAGGCCAAGCCTCCATTACAAAACATTAAGAGGTCATCAGCAAACAAAAGATGGGTGAGTTTAAGTGCTTTACATCTCCAGTGGTATTTAAAGGAATTACTGCCTTTTGTGCAAGTATTCAGGCTCCTTGAGAATACCACCATACAACTAATAAAGAGAAAGGGAGATAAAAAGTCCCCTTGTCTTAAGATTGACTTACTTGGAAAGAATTTTGTGGGGGATCCATTGATCAAAAAAGCATATGGAGGTGAGGTAATACACTCTCTAATCTGATCAATGAACTTAAGAGGACAACCTACAGCTACTAGCACATTCAATAGGAAATCGCAATGGATCGAATTATATGCTTTTTGTAAATCCACCTTGAAAGCACATCTCCTATGGTTGTTGGCAAGATGGTAATTCTTGAAGATCTCTTAGGCCAAGAAGATATTATCCCCTATTTGATGGTTCTTAATGAATGCACTTTGGTATGGGCTGATGATGTAAGGGAGTACTTCTCTAAACCTATTAGCCATGATTTTTGCAATCACTTTATAAATAAAGTTATAGCAAGCTATTGGCCTATAATCAATTACTGTGGAAGGATTATCTTTTTTAGGAACAAGAGTGATGAAAGTAGAGTTAATCTCTTTGAGTAGTCTCCCATGATGGAAAAAATCTTGGATAGCCCTGGTAATATCCTCCCCTATTATATGCCAAACATGTTTAAAGAAAACCCTATTAAACCCATTCGACCCAGGAACCTTATTAGGATTAAAGAAATTGAGAACATCCTTAATCTCTTGCGTTGAGACTTCAGCAATGAGTTTGTTTCAGAAATCCTATTTAGGGATAATTTTTCCACAAACTCTTTAGAAGGAGGAAGATCATTGCTATTCCCAATAGTGCGTTGAAAGAAACCTAAGAACTGGTTTTGAATCTCTTTTACTTCAACAATTCTAATGTCATTGTCCCTTATTAGAGAGTGAATGTTGTTTCTATTCCTATTTGCCATAATAGAATTGTGAAAAAATTTGGTGTTTCTATCCCCCTCTCTAAGCCACTTGATATAGGAAGATTGTTTGTAGAATGATTCCTGATCATCTAAGGCTCTAATCAAGTTATTAATGGCCTCAGTTTCCTTGTCAACCAGGAGGGGCTACTAGGAAAATGTCTCTTTTGATCTTGTATATTGTTAAGAGCTATTTGATAATTCTCAACTCTAGCATTCACATCTCCTACCTGACTAGAATTAAGGATTTTGAGTGCTTTTCTCACTAGTTTAATCTTGGTCATTACACAAAACATAGGGGTTCCTTGTACTTGAGTATTCCAAGTCTTTTCTACGATCTGGAGAAAGTTTGGCTATAAAACTAGGAAGTTTGCGAACCTAAAAGGGAGGGTCCCTTCGGCATATCAGTTAAGGACCTAATCACTATTGGGGAATGATATAAAATGTTGGGAATATGGAAGACCCCATAATATCTAGGAAACCTAGAATTACAGGCGGCATTAACAAAGGCTCTATCTAATTTCCTAGCAATAAGGAGCTCACCACATTGCTTGTTGGTCCAAGTGAAATTAGAACCACTAGAATTAAGATCATACAAAGTACAATCCTCAACACACTACCTAAAATCACTCATGCTAGTAATAGCTGAGGGACTTATAGGCTCAGCCTCATGAGAAAATAGAATAGCATTAAAGTCCCCCGCTATGATCTAAAGATGATTTCCTACTGAGTATTTAATATTTGACAGGGCGGACTAGAGATTTTTCCTATGATTGTGATTATTAGACCCATACACATAAGTTACAAAAAAGACTGAAGAGCTATTTATAGGAGTAACCTCCAAATGTATCAGTTGATCACTAGTGATTTTAGAAACACAGCAAACAGTCCAGCTTCTAAGCTATTATTAACCTAGCATTAAAACCTTGCTCTAAGTTACTATAAGAAAACCATCTAGGAAACAATAAAGAGCACACATTATTTAAAAAGTGGAGTGACTTAATCCGAGATTCAATCAAGCACACAAAAAGAAACCGACAATCTCTTAAGCATAGCATTCACTGCTAGTTGCTTTTTAGAGTTATTAAGGCCCCTAACATTCCAAAAAACTAAATCCATAACACGAAAAGTCAAAACAGAACCATTACTTTTGTTTCCTCCTAGATTTCCTACTCTTTTTAACAGTAAAATCCCCCTTTGCCCCTTCCATAATCCCCAGACTATGATCAGGAATCAATTCAGACTTAGAAAGGGAAAGGTTATTACCTACTTGGCTTATTTCCAGAAGATCACCATCCTCAAGGTTACCTTTTGGATCACCTAGCTTCTATTGATCCTTGCATTGTTCAATTAAACTTCCAGAAGAACTACTTTCCTTGTCATTCTACATTGTCATTTCATGAGGTTGACCATTCTATGGGCTTCCTTTACCCTTCCTTTGTTCTATTGGGGTTCTAGAGGCTATACTCTCCTTGTGAATGTATTATGACTTTTTAAATACAATCACCTTTCCACCCTTTCCTACTAATTTAAACTTGTTTGTATGGGTTCCTTCCCCTTTTCCAATTCGTGTTGTAAACCAGTCTCAAAAAGTCTTCCAATAGGAGCTCATTATTTTTTCTGTAACTGGTTCTCAAGTCTTTATTCATATTCAATCTATATTTCCTTGAAAGTTATTTTCCCCTCTTCATTATAAGTAGCAAATTGAAAATATAAGGGCCAACTCTTTCCCAATTCCACCTCCACACACATTCTGGCACACACAATTCTGGACATCTTTACAGTCTGTGTATCCGTTAGGAGAGGGTTACCAATTGAGCTAGCTATTCTTCCAAACCCTTAGTATTCCAGTATTCCATTGGAATATTATGAAACTTAATCCAAATTGGAGCTACTCAGACCTCTTCATGTTCCCTCCATTCAACTCCATCTCCGTAGGAATAACGTTTTCCTTAGATATGCGAAGGCCCCTTTTCTAGTACTGAGTTCATCTAATCTTCTGACTCAATTTTAAACAAGAAGTTATTAGCACTAGTAATTAGAGTTTCAGTCAATCTGAAAGCTAATCATGATTTATCCAATGCTCTTTAAACCACTGGCTACGATGGGCATTTTCCTAAGAAAAACCCAATGAGAGCATGCTGAAAGTGAACTGCCCTTTTCTTTGTTAATTCTGGTGGTGGGATTACTATGATTTGATCATCTTTGATCTCTAGAGGGTAGTACGTCAACTCCTTCTCCATCGATGGTTCCTCCTCTACCTCAGCAACCACTGACTTCCAGGATCTAGGTTTTATGGATTATGGGTTTTAGGATGGTTCTGGTTCAGAAGGTGCATTTTTTGTTAGAGAAGGAGAATGAATGTTGGGGTCTGTGTTTTGGTTTCGAGGGGTAGGGTTTTAGCAGGGGCCGATTGAGAAATGTTAGGTTTAAGAGAAAAAGAAACAAAAATTGGGCTAGGAGGATTCGTGGGGGAGAAGAAGAGGAAGAAGAAGCCATGAGGAAAGAGGGTTTACACGGTGGTGAGGTTTCATCACCCATCGCTCTTCGCTCATCGCTCATCGCTCATAATTTCATTTTTTCCTTAACATATTAATTTCTTATGTTAATACTAAGTTTGCATTGATCACATCAAAGTTGAAGTATTAATCGATCAAATTAATCACCTACAATTGATTTCAAAACTATGGTACATGGCATTATTTACACTTGTGAATCAAGAAAACAAGTTCTCGCTGTGACTCCTAGGCTCTTGGAACTTTTCACCAATAAGCCTCACGGGAGCTGCGTCATGAGTTTCCAGCCTATACATCGTCCTAGGAGTTTATTATGGAGTGAATTGTCTTGTCTATAAAACATATTAATTCCTTGTGTTAATACTAAGTTTACATTAATCACATTAAAGTTGAAGTATTAATCGATCGAATTAATCACCTACATTTGATTTCAAAACTATGGTACGTGGAATTGCTTACACTTATGAATCAAGAAAACAAGTTCTCGCTGTGACTCCTAAGCTCATGGAATTTTTCAACGATAAGCCTCACGGTAGCTGCATCATAGGTTTCTAGCCTATACACCGTCCTAGGGGTTTATTATGGAGCTAATTGTCTTGTCTATGAAATGTATTGATTCCTTGTATACTAAGTTTGCATTAATCACATCAAAGTTGAAGTATTCATCAATCTAATTAATCACCTACAATTGATTTCAAAACTATGGTACGTGGCATTGTTTACACCTGTGAATCAAGAAAATAGGGTCTCGTTGTGACTCCTAGACTCGTGAAATTTTTCATCGATAAGCTTCATAGGAGCTGCATCACGGGTTTCTAGCCTGTATACCATCCTAAGGGTTTATTAATGCCTCAAATAATCCATAACATCCCAAACTAATTCCACATATAGTAAACACTTAGACTATTAAAGAAGAATGTAAAAACTCATCAATGATTATAAGAATATTCTAAACAACAAGCCAAAATCAAGACCTCCTTTGCATTCACACAAAATTCAAAGGTATCATAATCGTATTATTAAAGCAATATATATGGTAAACATTAGTTGGGCGACTAACCTGGATGGATAGATAACTTCATACTACAACGAAGAAAGATGAACGACGCTCTTCAACACAATATAGGGCCTGCAAAAAAGAATATGAAATATTTAATATAATACACATTTCTTATATTTGTTAAGAAAATAAGATCAATTGCATTATTTAAATTTGATGGCATTTCTTGATCCTTTAATAAAGTTAGCTTTTGTTTTTTCTACTTCAAGTTCATAATTGAACTAAACCCCTTCATATTTGGTGTTAATTTAAATGATGACTGTATTTTTTTCCTTTTTAATTCTTTTAATATCAATGTCTATAACATTGCATGCGTTATTGGCTATGGTATGAGGTTCTTCAACCTCTAGCTTTCAGATATACATACTATAATAGTTTGCATATGGATCCAACCTATGTATCTTATTTTAAATAAATTATAAAAAGACTAGGAGTTTTAAATAGCATACGCACTTAATATGTAACTAACTAGATTAGAATAAACAACTTAGTAATTGAAATATTAAACTTTAAATTATTTATCTAAACCATTATTTCATAAAATATATTATTTCTAGGAAATACAAAGAAATATATATATAAATAGCTACCTATACACATATCAATGTTAATATCCAAATCCTTATCAATATTTCTTGTATACATGAAAAAAAATAGGAAAGAAATCAATAGTAGAAAAAGATTTAGACATTAACAAATTTAATTTTCTAGAATTCACAAAGTCAAATCAAAGCATAATTAATTTTCTAGAATTCACATACTTAGCTATAAGATAAGGAGTATTTGAGATCTTTGATATTATGGTAGCGAGTGCAGAGGGGTTTTTTATACAACACACAGTATATATCACATAGTCTTTGAATTTCACTAGCAGTTACTTGTGACTTCCTTTTCCAAGTTCTTCTTATTACACTGCTTACTTTATAGTATGTTTATTTGTCCCTACCTTAGTTTCTCCATCCTTTTCCTCTACGTTATCTGTAATATGTTCTCTTTAGTTTATTTCGCTCCCCTTAACTTCCACACCTCTCAGCTTACCTTGCCCCATGTTAATCCCCCTTACTTCTATGTTGGGTGCATATTTAAAATCTTGCCCCATCTCACCATCATTCCTCCATTTAAAAAATTAATCACATTATTTAGTTCCCAATTTGGTCCCATATCAACTTCTTTGAAGAAAAAATTCATCTCATAGAATACCACATCACAAGACACAAAATACTCTTCTGGATCAATATTATATATACATCATCCCTTCTTTCCATACAAATATGCAAAAAAAATACACTTTCTGCATCTTTCCTTAAATTAAATGTTTTCACGATAAGGACAATGACCATAACATAAGCAACCAAACACCTTTATTGAATTATATTAAGGACATTATCTAAACAACATTTCATAGTAATTATTCCAACCAAGTAATTAAGTGGGTGTCTTATTTATCAACTATCCAAAAGACAACACAAAACCCAGTAAATAATAAAACTGACTTACCTCAATCGACACGTAGAAGAAGTCACAGAAGCATGTGGAGGAAGGAAAAAGATGACGTTGGTGATAGACGGTGATGCTACGGCGATGAGAAAACAACGAGCGATAGTGAGGAGAGGAGAAGCTGCAGACGTGTGACGGTGAGGAAGGAGAAAAAATAGAGAAAGAACATAGGAGAAAATAAGGGGGAAGGTTCGGGGTGAGTTTAACCCGAACCGAAATGACGTCATTTGATATTAAACCAAACGACATTGTTTTCAATTTTTTAAAACAACTAATTTGAAGTTAATGATGGAGTGACCAGACTGTCGTAATATCACCGACGAAATACATTACCATCAGTAAAAAGCTGACGCTGATTATTAAACCAAGCATGTTTGCACAAATTTATCAACGACGCAGTTATACCGTCAGAAATTCACCAACGAAAAATATATCTGTTAGTAAATCCCAATGCTAGTTTATTAAGGGAAGCATTCCCACCCAATTTAATGATGAGTGTGACACCTTCGTTGCTATATTCCATCGAAAATTTTGCCAGGATGTTTTCCCTCCACTTTTACCCACGACAATTTTGTCCCTCGCAAAATGAAAATTTTCACAATAGTTTTACCGACAGATATGAGTTTTCTTTCTCTAATTAGCTATAGTATTTGTTTCCTCAGTAAGTTTCCATCACTAATTTATGGTTTTCTTGTAGTGGAGGGTCTATACATCATACAATACATACAGAATTCACATTACAAGTCGAGCAATCAAATACATATTCACTTATGCACATAAATACATGTGTCATGTTTAATACATGCTCAATTAACTTTTTCCCAAGTATGTAACCTTATTCAAATTTCTTAAACAATCAACATCATACTTTGTATACTTATCCTTGAACATTTCCAAAAGCTTCTTATAATACACATACATAATTGGTACTTTAAATCTGAAATTTCAGCAAGCTAAATCTATATATTCACCAAAAAATTTCCAACAACATGTACTCATACATTCACCCAATTCTCATTCATAAATACCCTATGTTCTTCAATAATCATTCATCCATACCTTATACACATTATTCATGTCCTAAATATCATGTTTGCATTAAAAGAACTCATTTATTCCTTTAACAATTCAGAATTTCTAGATTTGAACTTAACACATCAAAACAATCCATTATTTAGATTATGACATCAATTAACTACATAAACTTATCAAGATCTTATGCAATTAATCAAGCAACAATATAGGATCATTCCTAACCTTAATCAAGTCCAAATATACTAATTTAGAGTGAAATTTCCCATTTGGTTCAACATGTACACAAGGCTGAAATTAAAATTCCAGAATTTGTTATCAACATCGCTAATATGTGTAACTTTTCTACCTTCAATACCTCACAAATTTAATAAGCTTAAAGACATCACTAACATATAAATTTTCCAGATTTCATTTCCTTTAAGGTTACTTCACTTAAGGTTAATTAAACTTCCGAATTGGCGACACTAAGGCTTACAAAATTCTACTCACTTATGTAATTAACATTCATTCTTTTACAAAACACCTACAGCTCCAAATTTTCCATATTTGAAAACACCTTAACAACACCTATCTTTAGCATGAATAACTCATCAATTATACTTCAATTATCAACTTAAATTATCCATACAATATTCCAAAAACTTCCATTTTCGTGTACGTAAAAACAAACTAGAAAAGTATCCATTCATTAATTTTCCAGATTTTATCATCTTTATACCAAATTCCAAAACATCTACTAATTAGTCCATCAATTATACCCTAATTATAACTTAATTATACTCTAATTCCTCATCAATATCACCTCCAATTACAGTTCAAAATTATTCAATTGATAGCTCACAAATCATTGTCTTTCATGCATCAAAAATCAAACTAGAAACTATCTTACATTATCATGCATATAGTTCTAGTTATTTCTCAATTCAAGAACATTTAATTAACATCTTTCTTTAGCATAAATCCACCTTCATTATACTTCAAATCCAAACCTAATTCATCCATGAATCAATCTATATCCCACGGTTTTCATAATCCAAGAGCAAGCATAGAAAACTTCCAAGTTCAATCAATTTATTTCCAGCACATATCATCACCAACATTACATGCATTTAATTCCAATTCAAGCATGATTCACATACCATTTAACATGCCAATAAGCTCAGGTCGCTACTTACCTATTAGGATTTCAATTTAGCTCAAAACTCCAAATCATAGTGGCTCTCGATGCAAGCAAAATTCATCACAAACTCAAGGTGAAGATGAGTTAGTTTCAGTAAAAACACAAGACAACAAACAGCTAGTTTCTTGGCTGTCTTATGGGATGTTAAGGTGTGAATTTCATGTACCAATTTAGCTAGAGTAAAGAATAGAATATAGAGAAAAGTTTGATGCAATTTTGGTGGAGAGAGGTGAGGGAAACAACAGAAATGTTACTGCTGGAATTTGCTTCATCAACATGCTAGGTGTCACCAATTTTCAAAGACATATGTCTTAAGGCATTGAATCCATTTTCCCATTTCATATGCTGCCATTAATCTACACATTAAGTTGCTATATGCCACCAATTAATGAGTCCATATGTCTCATTATAATTAGTCCACATGTCACACAATAATTGATCCATTTGTCAATTAATTAACTATGTCCAATGTCACTCAATTATAGGCGTAATCATCCTAATTTTTATGTATTAATTTATCCTATCACTTGGCATTTTTTAATCCAATTATACATATTAATTCATCAATCTCCCAATTAATGACAATTAATTCCAATTAAGTATTTGGAATCCAATCAAACCAAAATTCAAGACATAACAATTCACAATTCACATTATAGTCACTTTAAAATCTTTCATATCTTGAGATAAGTCAATTGAGTGCATATATTATCTTTGTAATGTGATAACTTGCATTTTATGCATGTTAATTGTTTGTGTTTTGTGTTCTTATGGTAGGCGTTCGTGATATTTTGTTTATGTTTTTAAGGTAATCCGTGTCTTCATACGTTTTAGGCGATGAAATACAAAGTGATGCAATTTGGAGTGAATTTCGTTTTTCAAGAACTGGACTTGGGGAAATAAAGCAACAACGGCAGAAAACAAAAAGGGGATTGAAAAGAGAAAGGCGGCGGGACTTAGAAAGACAAGAACAGTGAAAAAAACTTGGAGACTTTGGGAATCTGGGAAAAGAGACGTGTTTTTACAAAGAAAACAAGAAAGACATAGACGGCAGCAACTTGTGGAAAGGAGAATAACGCAGACTCACTTCTTGGAAGAAAACGACGGTAACAATTTGGAAGTAGGATTTTCACAATTAGTTTAAGAATTAAAATAGAACAGATTTATCTTTTAATTT
>JANQBM010856646.1:0-13581 GCA_025594535.1 Erythroxylum domingense | reverse complement strand
TCTTAGAGAAGTAATTTGCGATTTATCTATATAATAAGTTGTGATATTCTTCTAATAAGAAAGAAAAGTTTTCTTTTCGAGATTTTATATTAAAAAAGCAGGATACACCATTCAACCCCCCTTCTTGTGTATCTAGTTTCTTGAACTTAAAGTCTTTTACTAACGTGTGATTTACTTCAAATAAGAGGTCATGGGTATCATCTACTTCTATCAGGAGTGGTGAATCCTTTATTGACTACTCAATTACCTTCGAATACAAATAGTTGTACCCAATCACCATCCTAAGAGCGACCTCATCTTAAGGTAACAAGGACTGATGTTAATGCATAGGATTTATATCCAAGATATCTTTGGGTACCTCAAGTCTAAATGAAGTAAATCACTTGTTAATATAGAAATTACATATAATATGTAAAATACACAAGAAAGGGGATTGAATTGTGTTAAATCGTCTAAGATATGATTCTTTAAAAACTTCTTGATTTTCTTGACAAATTCAGATGATTAAAAGTTTAAACAATGACTTGATTTGATGAGTAATGCAATAGTGAAAATTAGTATCTATTCTTCTAATAACAAAAAAATTAAAAAGGTAAGAGTTAGAGAATATGACTCCTCGATTTATACTAGTTCACCCTCAACCTTGGGCTACGTCCAGTCCTTAGAGTTTGTTTGAGATTTCAATATCTCCTTCAATGTTACCAGTATTATTTTTACACTTGCAGAGCCTCTTCAGATCTCTTTCACAATATATTGTTTATCTGCTTCCTTAGCCTCTTCAGGCTTTAGCCTTCCTTTCTCTTGAAAAGATATTGTTTGAGTTTTCACACTCACGTTATAGATGTATTTTCTCTCTTTTTTTCTTTCTTTCTTTTCTCTCAGAATATTTTTCACAGCATAAGCACTTGAACACAGAATTTCTCTTAGTATTTTTGTACATGCAAAATTAATTTTGAAGTCTACGACTACGACTACGACTAACATTTATAGCTTAAGTCTCCAATGATCTTCTTGAGAAATCTGCTTGTCAAGTCTTATAAAGTCTGTTATTAGTTGAGTCCTATAACTAACTCCAACTAACTAACGTTCTTAGCACATTCTTCAATTACATCGACTTGCTTAGATTTGTATGCTTCGTCTGATGTCTTAGACTTGATCACTTCGTCTGATCAGTCTTATTCAACTTTTACTTAAGTATCGTCTTGATTTAATGACTTGTGCCACTTATATTTATCTGTGCACTTAACAAATTCATCAAAACAGTTCACACACTTCTATTATTATTATTATTATTTGACTTTCATCAAAATCAATAGAAGAAGTGAAGTCTTCTTGACTTAACAATCTCCCCCTTTTTGATGATAACAAATAATCATAATATTAGAAGATAAAAAAATATTCAGACGAATAATGCAAGATGTAATATACAAAGATGATATTTACAAAACCCCTTTCTACTGTTCTATTTATCTATCTATCTATATCTCCCTATCTCCCCCTATTTGTTATTAATAAAAAAGATAGTTTAGTTTAGATGCTTCAAAATTTCAGAAAAAAATTTGTTGAATATCAGTGTGGATTGTCTTGAGGTCTTCTTCTATGGAAACATGCAGAAGTGCTAATTCCTCATGAAGATCACCCAATGCTTTTAGCTAAAGCTTCCTGAACTTTTGTCTACTTGTGACTAGCTTCAGTCCATTCGATGAAATTCTTCAAGGGCTCCGAATTAACGATAGGATCTTGTATCATTTCACTAAGTGGATGAACATACTAAAAAACATATGGTTTTCTAGGTGAATCGTCTAATTCTATGATTTTAATACAAGGTATTTTGAAAGGTGATTTTTCAATAGGGATATCAAGATCATCAGGTCTGGGTAATTTGTAAATTGGTTGCCCTAGAAGGTGTAAAATAGTTTTAACTGAAGGAATGAAACCTAAGCTACCTTAAAGCTTTCGTCTTTAATAGATGCTCCAAAATTACTTCCTAATGCCCTTGATATATGATGTGATACATAAACGCTTATAGGTTGTTTTTTACTGCCACTTGAATTTCTTCTTCTGTGAGATCAACTTCCTGTCTTTCAGAAAACTTCTTCTTCTTCCCTTTTTATTTGTTGTCTACCGATGCTGGAATTCTAGGTTATACATCTAGTATAATCTTGATTGTCGTTCTGCTTGTCACTGGATAGATTGTATAAGGATTTTTCATAATCTTCAATGGATATGGTTCTACCTTTTTGTCTCACAGAATACTATATAATCTTCATTCTTCATGACTTAGAAGATGTATCGATTGATCATTTACTGTTATAGGTTTAACTCAAACCTTAACTTTCCATTTAGTTGGTTCTCTGATGATAATTGAACCTCAATTACGATCAGGTTTTGATTCTTCTATGACCTTCATCTTTAAATCTTCTTTCTTTATTGGTTGAGGAGGGTTGAAAGTTACTAACTGCTGTTTAGACTGTGTCTTTGTCTTCTTTTCAACAGTCTGTGTCTTTTGTGGAACATTAGTTGATGAAACCTTCTTCTTCTAAATAGGCTTCATCTTCTTTTGTTCTTCTACTGGTTTGAAAAGGATTATTATTGAGGCTTCTTCTTCTCAAACACTAACTTCCTTTTTATCTATGTCTCTCTAGACAGTTGTTGTTAAATTTAAAGGATAGAGACAGTTGGTTTGATTGGTTGTTTTTGTTTCTGTTGCTACTTTTCACTCTCAAAGTCTGCACCAAGAATCAGAACTCTTTGTCATAAGGTCATTAATCTTGGTGACCTTCTTGACTTCTTGAGCCTTTCTGATTGGAGCATCTCAACTTTCCTCTTTAAAGACATTTGGTGAGTTAGTTGTTGAACCTTGCTTTCCTTCTTCTGTGGAATCTTTTGGCTTGTATCGGCTTATCAGACAATTGTTCAACTTTTACCCTTGTTGATATTCTTTCAGACGATCTAGGTGTTGCTTGTTTTTTAGACGAAACATTTCCTTTGCTTCGTCATTCTGAAAGCTCCCCATTAGACTGTGCTTTCTATGTGAAATCTTCATCCGCTTTGGCTCCAGTCTTGATCCCCATTTTGTGAATATTAGAGGCATTAATAACACTCTTAACATCCAGCTTTACCCTATTTCCTCTGTCAAGTAGGATTCTAGATGCTTTGAAAAATCTTGTTAATAGCATACTATAAGGTAAAGAACCACTCTTCTGATGATATTCCTCCTTAGCCTTTATCATGTACTAGAGAGACATTAGCTTATTATGATAAGTGAATGTCACTTTTCATTTGGTAAGAATTTAAGCCTTCTTGAACTATTAAACATCAAATTCAAGTATTCTTTGTAGAGAATGTTGAGTAACTGTAGAAATTGTTTGCAAATACTAGTTGAGGTCACATAATCTTATGCAAACATTGAAATGATGAAAGCAATTAGGATTTACCCCTTTGCTTAAAAAGCCACCATGATGTTACCTTTAGTGAACCCCCTTTGAGTTTAACATGAAACATTTTCTTTCTTTAAACCTAAAATATAAGCTTGACCTTAATTATTTATCCTTTTTGTTCTACCTACTATAAGGCAAGTTGAGCATTTGAATGTGTACGATTGGGTTTAAGGAATAATTGTTTGAACAAGTATAGGGGAATCATAACATATAGTTGGCTTTTGAGTTAGGAATAGGTAGCGTTGTAATAATTTGTATCTCTCCTCTACATTTCTCTCTTCTAAACTTGATCTTGTTTTAAATAAATAAATGAAAAATATAGTAAAAAACAAAAATTCAAGAAGAATAAAAAAGTAAAAGTAAGAAAAATGTAAAAGTAAAAAGAGAGAGAAAAAGAAATAGAAAAGAAAAGGAAGGAAGAGGAGATGACCAAAAAATAAAAAGAAGAGGAGAGAAGTAAAAATGGGAAGTGTTAATTTTGTTAAATGAGAGAAAAGAATTGAGTGTTTTATGGATCATAGTTTTGTATTATTTTAAATGCTCAATTTGTGTTGTATGATTTTCCTTTTTCCTACACTTAGCCCGACCGCATTACAACTGGATGGTGGAGATTAGATTAATAAGTAAGATTATGGTAGATGCCTTACATGAAATCAACGATGAGTGAATATATATCGTACCTTTGAATTCTTGAGAGGATGGAGAGTGGAGTGAGTGTCTATCACACTTATTAGTAGTTCTTTGAATCGAAGTGCTTGTTGATTTTGGTTAAATATGCGAATAATAGCTTGTTCATGGAGTATTATGAGTTTCAAGTTCTTAAGTTGTGTTTATTGAAATGATCATTGATATCTTTGACTATTATTTGGGAAAATTGTTGTTTCCATTGTTTGTTCCTATATAGTCTAGTGTTCTTTATTTTGCTTGAGGACAAGCATAGTTTAAGTGTGGGGGAATTGTTGTGCCTAATTTCTGTTGAATTTTGTTTGCATTCATACCTTAATTTTGGTTAGTTTTTAATGCAAATTTATGGTGAATTGAGTGAGAATAATGTGAATATTGCATAGATGTTAATTGGATTGTATTATGAATGTTTCATGGAAATTAAAGGATTTTTTCATAAAATGGGTGTGACACGTTAATTGCATGTCATAAATTAAGGTCACACCCATGACCATATAAGTCACAGGTGTGCAACTATAGTCGCACTTGTTACCATATAAGTCACAGGTGTGTAACCATGGGATACGAAAAGGATGGTCACACCCGTGACCACCTCATGCATTCCTGTCACCCATTTTTCTCAAATTGTTACATGTCATATACAAGAGGGACAACTCAAAACCTTAGACCTAAAAAGAGACTACAAATAGAAAGAATAGAGTGCGGTAGCTCAGGCAATATTAATTTTTTACTCTACATTCCAAACACCAAAGACTTATTTGGGGGAGAAATAGACAGAAAGAAAAAAGATGGAGAAGAGAGAAACAAAACACAGAGGTGTAAGTTTGGAATATAGAGGCAGAAAGCGAGAGTTGAAGTTAAATCCTAATAGTGAACTTGAGTAACCATTCAGTTAGGTGAAATCCAAGTAGAAGCTTAAGAGTGGCAAGACATCACCGCGACTCCTTCATCCAAACACTTGTTTGTTGATTCTATTTATTATTTCTCAGTTGTTTCACTAAACTCTGTTAGTTGATAGACTCATACTCTGTAGTTCATTTTGGTTATTGAGTTAGTTTACTACTTTAATACTTCTCGTATAGTGATTAGGATGGGATTGAAGTATTTGAATATGATGATCTTATTATTTCCGTGATGGTTTGAACTCTTTTTCTTGAGGATTAATGTAGCTATTTTAGTCAAATATGCATGATTGAGGTATTGTGTTGTTGTCTTATATGTTGCTATGGTTTCTGAACTAAATGGATGTAATAGTATGATCAAACTTTACATTATTTTGGTATTAAACAAAGGATTGAGAAAAGAAGTTTAATATGGAACGAGAAACTATAGACACTTAGATGAAGAACTATAAATATATTAACTTAAGTGGTAATTATTGATTGTGTTTGAAAATTAATTTGCATGATAAACTTATCAAATACGAACGTTAGATTAGTTTGTTATTTGAATTGATTTTAGAACCCGATTGATAATTTTACTAAGAGAACTATCCAATGATTTCCCCTTAATCATACATAGGAGATTAAATTAGTGAAATTAATTCTCAAGGTTTTTCCATTTTGATTAATCTATTCATCTTTGCTTCCGATTAAATCATTATTCTTTTTAGTTTAATTTCATCATTTTCTTTAAAAACTTTCACACAATAAATCGGGATAGAATGTTTAGGATTGCATCTGTTTTTATTTTTGTTCAAGGTTAATTTATATGAACCAATTTCACCTCCATAGGGGATGACCCTTGGTAATCAATTACAGCTATCTTGTAGACTTGCGAGTAGGATAGCCGAGGTATTTTTAAAACTTATCTGGGCACAACAGTAATCTATTAGAGGCTTAAAATCTAATTGGAATTGTGGGTTTTTTGTTAATTTAGAGATTGCAAATTTCATAATTCAATTAAGGGTTATGATTTAGGGTTTAATGGTTATAACTTGAGAGAGAGAGAGTAATCCACCTTTCGAAAGTCTAGGACTAACATCGTATTAACTTAATAGTAATCGTGTTAGCATTTGATGATAGGATAAATCTCCCTTCTCATAATCGGCTAATCTTACTTATGTGATTTTCCTTGTTAATTTGGTATTGCTCAATTTGATTTATTTTGTGATAATTTTACAAGTTAACTTTCTGTTAATGATCATCACCTGTTTACTTTTCTGTGTAGTTTTTATTTCCATTTATATTAATTCTTTAGGCCTTAGATAACTTAGAATTAGATTAGTTCGAAAACTCCTTGAGAGATCGACACCTCACATACTACACCCACGACCTATGCACTTATAGTATATTGAGGGTTTTAAATAGATTAAAACTTACCTCAACGGATGGATCCATAATTTAGGACTCAAGCTTGCAACAAACCTCTTGCACTTCTGTTCTTCACTGTCAGCAATAAATGGAACACTTTTAACAAGTTCCAAAAGTCTCTTCTTATAATCTGTCACTAATGTCAAACCTTGCTCTAGACAAAAAAATTCCTTAACCATAGCATTGTTATAACTCTATAGGTAGAACTTGTCTGTGAACTCTCTTTGAAATTTTGCCTATGACACCCAATCTGATGTCGTCTCTCAATGGCTTCTCACTAATCCTTCACCCTGTCCTCGAGAAGGAAGGTGGAAAATATAACTCTCTGCTCATTTGTGCATCTTAAAACTCTGTATACCATCATAACTCGATCTAGCCATGTATGTGCACTCTAGATCTCCACTCCTATCAAAAGTCTTCATGCCCAATATACAAACACGCTCAATCGAACATCTTGAAGCTTCCATATTCTTATGTAGTTATCGCAATATTGTGGCGAGTATTTGAGCCACCTGTTCTACATTAAAGTTCAGTCTGACTAGTTCTGCCGACCCTGATGATTCAGAACATGGCTAGTTATTCAAGGCACTCGCTGAGTCTAGCATATGGTCCTCCTTCCGTGCTGGAGGTGCCTCAGGTACAAAAGTCATTGGGATGGTTTCCCTAAGATGTCCACGGCCTCTTCTGTTCATCGTGCTATTTATTCAACAAAAATGCAAATGTGTAAAACTTTCAGTTTATGAAACTATATGCATGTAAATCACAACATTTATTGGTCATCTCACTTTTAAAATAATGTAAGAACATTATACCAAAAAGGAGGAAACCCATTTTTTAAAAAGCGGGCTTTGATACCAATACGAATGGGCCCCTATCCTGAAATGACTAGGCAGCCTGCTTGACACCCCATGGTTGCCCTCTAATCAATATTTGATTTAACTTGAAAGTTCCTGTGGAGCTAAACTTATTTCCCTTTTATGAAAAAGCTTTAATTCAATATAAAAAGATATAAGTAGTGGAGTTTTTTAAAACCACTTTATTAAAAATTTCAGCAGCACAACGGCTATATTTTGACATTTCCAAAATTTTAAAAATCCCTATAAAAGGTCAAAGAACTTATATAATCACATCAAAACCTCCACTATAGATATTGCACCTCAAGTGCACTCATAATAAATCTTAACAATCAGTTCAATACACTTTAAAAAGCTAAACATATCATGCATTTCATTAAAAAACCTTTATATACATGCCTTCTTTAGACAAAATGCATTCCAAACATATTTCATTGATAAACAATAATTCTCAAACACATTTATAAGGTAAAAATGCCTACACAACAGCATGTGACGAAGTGAGTTATTCAAGAGGTGGAGTCCTTACTAATAAAGCCCTAAATGTGCACTTAAGAGGTTTTATTTTGAAAACAGAAAGTATAGTATGAGCTAAATGAGCTTAGTTAGTGCTAACATTCTATGCAAACCATATTTAACAATTTAAACCTCCTTAAAACAAATTCATTTCATTTCTTATGATACAATACGAAGATAAAACATATATGCTTTCAAAATATCAAAATTTCAAGTTACTAATAAAGTAAATTATGGCAGCATCATTATTGTCATGAATTTTCTTACACGACATAGCCTACCACTAACTTCTTTGTTCTATGATACACTTAGGCATAAAGTCATAAAGTCGGTTCTGTATCACTTATCCGCAACTGGTTAACCACTAGTTATGAAGCTAGTTCTACATCGCTAGCCCTCAATAGGTTAACCACTATACATCAGTGGTTATAGAGTTGGTTTTGCATTACTTACTTGCAACTGGTTAATCGTTAATTACGCAACTGGTTCTACAATGCTTACCTGTACTAAGTTAACCACTATATACTAGTAGTTACGGATCTAGTTCTAAGTCGCTTACCAGTAACTTACTAACTACTAACTGCGGAGCAAGTTCTACATCACTTATCCGCACTAAATTAATCGTTGTATACTAGTATAATAAAATGTGTACATCCTATTAGTGTATCATAGACTAAAAATCATTTCCTTTTTCTTAACCAATAACCTAATTTCAATGTAACTTCAAATCATATGCAATTTAACTTTCAAACTTCAATTTATATATTGCTAAAACATCTTTCAAACTTCAATTCATATATTGCTAAAATATAAACTTATACTAGCAATATTTACTTGTAATGTATCATTCAGATAAAACTCATAATCATGCAATATAAAATCACATATCATAAATTCTTTTGCAAAGAATTTATTCGTATAAAATAATTAAAATACACTCACAGTTTCGCAAACTTATCATCATACACACTCACGCTTTCTATGCCTCTCCTTTACCTACACAAAGAGCATTTCACTTAGGCACTTATTTCAAAATTAGGAAATAAGGCATTCAAACTATATATACAATTTAACCAAATTCAAGATTTTTATTCAATCGTGTAACACGTACACTAATCATTTTTCTACTTTAACTTCTGTAAGTTAATCTATTTTCCCTAATTCAAAATCTAACTTCAAAAATTACTTCAATACTATCTTTTCCCTATTCCAACTTATTAATTTCTTCAAAACACTACCTCACCCAATTTAGGTTCAATTGTTATCTCATCTATATGAGCAACAATTTTGAGTTCAGGCAATTAATTTGCGTCTGTTTGAGCATCATGAATTTCATCTTGTTTAAATTCGCTCACACTGTCTTCTCTTTGAAGAAACTCTTTTTCTAAAAAGATAGCAAGCTTTGAGACAAACACCTTTTACTTTAAAGCATTATAAAACTGATATCTAATTGTTTTTATAGGATATCCTATAAACAGACATTTATCAGACTTTGCTTCAAGCTTGTCTGATTAAATCTACTGCACATAACTCAGACAACCCCAAACTTTCATATGAGAAAGATAGGGCCTCTTGTTAGTCCATATCTCATATGGAGTAACTTCAAATGCCTTTGAAGGGACTCTGTTTATCACATAAACAGAAGTCTCGAGTCCATAACCCCAAAAGGGTTTTGGTAGATCTGCTAAGCCCATCATCGACCTTATCATGTCTAACAAGGTTTGGTTTCTCCTTTCAGACACACCATTATGTTGTGGTGTGTAAGATGGAGTCCACTGGGATACTATCCCATTATTTATAAGATATTTTAGAAATTCCTAGTTTAAGTATTCACCACCTTAATCTGATCGAAGTGTCTTAATGCTTATACCGAGTCATTTATCTACTTCATGTCTAAATTGTTTAAACATTTCAAACGCTTTAGACTTGAATCTTATTAGATACACATACCTATATTGTGAATAATCATCGATAGAAGTACTCAAGTATACAAAACCACCTTTAGCACGAATGGACATCAGACCACATACATTAGAATGTATTAAGTCTAATAACCCATTCATTCGTTCACCTTTACCTTTAAAAGATAATTTTGTCATCTTGCCTAACAAGCAAGATTCACATGTGTCATGTGATTCATAATCAAAGACCCTAAGCTACCATTCTTGTATAGCTCAATCATGCGTTTCTCACTTATATGGCCAAGTCGACAAAGCCATAAATAAGATGATTTTAGGTTATCTCATTTTTGTCTTTTATTGTCATTGATAGTTAAGATTGGATTGGACATATCTAATATGTAAATTCCATTGCATAATGTAACAATACCATACAACATTTCATTCAACTTAATTGAACAACCATTTCTTAAAAAAGTTAAATAATATCCTGCTTTATTAAAACATGAAACAGATACAATGTTTTTAGTCACAACGGGTACATAATAGCAATTTTCCAAAATTAACTCTAGCCTACTAGGAAGATTCAAAACATATCCCTACAGCTAATGCAGTTAACTCTTGCTCCATTTCTCATACGTAGGTCCATCTCTCCCTTCTTAAGCAGTCTACTATCCCTGAGACCCTGCATATCAACACATATGTGTGAGCCACATCTAGTATCTAATACCCAATTGTTATAGTTAAAAATAGTATTTACCTCAATGACAAATAATATACTTGAAGTAGACGGTGGGGCATCTAATGCCTTCTTCTGCTTTAGTGACTCCAGATAGGCTTTGCAATTCCTTTTCCAATTTCCTTCCTTGTTGCAATGGAAAGATATCCCCTTTGGTGTTGTCTCCTTTGCTTTCTTCTTGGCTAGACCTCCCACTGGCTTCTTGGACTTCTTCTTCTTTTGATTCTTCTTTCAAGAACCAAAAGCAGAGTCCACTAGCATCATAGCCTTACTGTCCTTCTTGACAGTTTGCTTAACTGTTTTGAGTAGATTAATCAGCTTAGGAATCATTGTGGATATTTCGTTCATTCGATAATTAAGCACAAATTTTGAATAACTATCAGTCAAACTAGTCAGAATTAAGTCTATACTTAATTCATGATCTATAATGAAACCCAAACTGCCTAACCTCTCAATATATCCATTCATCTTCAGTGCATACTACACTAGAGATGATCCCTCAGCCATCTTAGAATGGAAAAGTAACATCAAGGTCTCGAACCTTTCAGATCGAGCTTGCTCATCCAACAGTTCCCTCATATGGTAGACTATGGTATAAACATCCATAGCCTTATGCTACTTTTGCAGTTCTGGTAACATAGAGGCTATCATTATACAACTATCCAACTCACTATCATCCAATAGCTTCTTGTAAGCTCTCTTATCTTCATCAGATGCATTGGCAGCAGGGGGATCAGGAATGGTTCATCCAGGACATATCCTAGTTTCTCGGATTTGAGAAAAATTATGAAATTTCATAGTCAATCTAAGAAGTTTGGTCCTGTGAGTTTGTTGGAGTCTAATAGGGAGCGTAAGTTCACATTAGAAGACATTGTACTATTTGATAACCTAGAAGAATGAGAGAAAGTGTTAGAATGTACACTTAATACATATCTATAAGGACTTTAATAACATGCATTATAGGTCCCACTATTTTTATTAAAATTCATAACCCTCACTACGAATTTGAGAAAACTTATAGTTTTCTCAATGGGTCGATATCTGATATCATAAAGAATGACCTTGGGCTTGCCTAATAAGCCACCTTAGGTCAATCGGTAGGTATCATTCATACCAATTGCATAAATTTATGCAACTATCGACTTATGCCATCAACTACTGATTTAGCATACTCATTGGGTCATTAACTCTTGATTTGTATACATACCATGTATATAACCCATCTTCACCTCTATCTAAGTTGACCTTGGGTTTGCCCAACAAATCAATGCTTCTAGTTAGGACTAACTCATTAATTCAAAAATCTAATTTCTATCGTTTGAACATATTCGTGTAGAGCAAGCTTGGGTTTACCCAACAACCCAACTCTAAAAGAACTCTGGTTTTTGCCATATCACTGGAAGGCATAAGTCCTAATATTTGGTTGAGGGATTTATTCTTTGGTCTCATCTATACTTTGAGCCTATGTCTATAATTACCCTTAAAATGCATCTAATGCCATATGTCACACAAATGAGGTTTAATTTAGGTTGTGACTTGACTATGCATCTAAAGTTTGGGATTCGATTCAACTCTTGAACCTAATCGGGTAATAGTGTTAGTTTTGACAAATCCGAATAATGAATGTGATTCAATTAGGAATCCTAGAATTAATTATTTTGATGTCTTGATTAAACACTTTAATCCTAGTTTATATGCCTTTATCTAATCACAATAGAAATGTTATGCTCTACTTAGATTAATTCTATATTAATCCCTAGGGTTTCCAAAATTTTCATACACCAATTAGTCCTCTATAATATCCCTAGGCCATCTCAAATCTACCTAAACAATTTTGGCACATGCCAAAATTATTTTGACGGCCAAAATCGTCAAGATAAATAAGTTAACCTACTAGACACTAAAGAGACCAATTCGATGTTCAGAAAATTTTCGGAACCCTAATTTCAAGCATATGCATTAAGCATGTTATTTCCATCAAAATAATACATATCTTATCACATAAGAACCTTATTTAGGTCTCATAACTGAACTATATACATTATAAGTCATTAAGTAAGTCAACTCCATCAACTTTCAAAAAGTTGACCAATGTTTACTTTGACTTTATTTATTAATTGAATCTAATTCAATTAATTCTGGAAAAATTCCAGAGCCTTATACACATTCTAAATGTATCTAAAAAAATTCCAGAACCTAATTCTTGGTAATTATTTATTAATAGATAGGAAAAGCCAGCACATTATATGTGTGTGACACTTGTCACATTACTTCTAACACTAGTCTACCATTACATCATGAATGCATAAGATAACCACTTTAACAGCAAGTGTCATGCATCTCATACATGTGTCAACTTCTCATTTTGCATGTGTATGCATAAAATTTATAAAAATATAAAAATTAATATGAAATTTTGATGCATGCATGTTCATCACATTTCTAGAATTTCCAGAACTTCATATATGCATTAAGCTGAAACTAAATTTGTAATCAAATAGCAAAAACAATTTTTCTAGAATTAATTCGAAAATTTCAAAATCAGCACATGAAATCAACATATGAATAGTCTGGATATAAATTCAAAATAAAATAGCAAATGGCATTCAATCGCAATATCCTTTTATAGAAACATAATATAAGATCTTATAAACATTGTTGTGAAAGAACATAAAAACAAAATTTCTACAATTTACACAAATTTTTCCAAAACAACATGCAAGTCAATCACAACCCAGCAAACACTTTGCACATGTTCAATACATTATCTATTACATGCACAAACCTTTCTCTGATACCACTGTTATCTTTACATTCCATCGAGAACTTGATTACTTCAAATGGCCTATTCCACCTTGATTTCAACATGCCTGAAAACAAATCCAACTGAGAATTATACAACAGAACTTTTATTTGAGGAGTGAGGGACTTACCTGTAAGACCCTTATCATGAAGGCATTTTGTTCTCTCCTTGTAAATTTTGGAATTCTTATATGTAACATCCCGTTTCCAGAGAACGGGTCGGACCAGAGAAACAGGTCCAAGTGTAGTAAATCAACATATCTCATGCTCATGCATTTGTGAACAGTGATATGTGCACATAAGAATTTATTGTACATGCGTTCATGACAATTGTCC
>JANQBM010856614.1:0-13589 GCA_025594535.1 Erythroxylum domingense | reverse complement strand
ACCTATCTCTACACCAGCTGAAGCTAACAATCCTGCCTCTGGTCAGGCATTCTCTGATCAACGACTATATCGCAGCATTGTGGGAGCATTACAATATGTCACCATCACTAGGCCAGAGTTAGCGTATTTGGTAAATTGTGTATGCCACTTTTTATATTCTCCAACTATTTGTCATTGGCGTCGGGACCTAAAAGGGACTATTTATCATGGCTTATATATTCCTAAATCCAACAACTACTCCCTGGTGGTGTATTCGGATGCCAACTGGGCTGGGGACCCTGATAATTGTCAGTCCACTCATGGCTACTGTGTAATTTTTACTGGAAGTCTTCTTAATTTGTCCTCAAAGAAATAGTATGTGGTGGCAAACTCATCGACTGAGGCTGAATATCAGGGTTTAGCTGCAGCTACTGCTGAGATTATATAAATACTGACATACTATTTTTGAGGCAGGGTCTCCAAGATCTGCCTCAAAAATACTGAGCTTCTCGGTCTTGCTGGTTGTAGATTGCGCCTATTCTTCACTTAAACCAAAACCTCAGAAGTTGGGTGGTCGAAGCTTTTCTTCAACTGCTACTGGGTTTTATGCTTCAGCTCCAGGAAAGTGTAAACTTTCAGAAGACCAAGATTCTGTTTTTTTTGGTTGTAGTTCCTGTAATTTGTAAAGAATGTTCTCTCTCAAAAGCAATGTAAGGTCCTCTCAAGAGTTTTGGTGAATGTTTTCAGATAGCTATAGTAAGGTTTCTTCTAATACTCAAAAATGGATTTTTCAGAACCAATATCTGTTTTATCCAACTCTGAACATTACAACTATAGCACACCTCCAAATCAACTCAAGATAAGCAAAACAACAATTTTTTCACACATCAAAGATGAAGAACAATTTTTTCATATATCTGCGTCTCATACAAGAAGATGTAAAAACTGAGCTTTACATATCAGCTCTACACGTTTTTTCCATGCCACCTTACATCCAATGGCTGAAAATAAAAACAAAAGATGATTTGAGGAGCAAGATTTTGACATGTTTCTTGCTCTCATTGGTTCAACAAAAAAATAAAAATGATTGTGCTGTCTGAAAGTGTAACAAAAACTGACAATGTATCAACTAATGGTATTAAGACTGCAGAAAAGAAAAAAATCTGATATTGCTGGGACCACAAGTTGCATGGAGTACGAATTGAGCTAGCTTGATCACTTTTAATGACAATTGACATTTCTGGTTCTGAATTCTTCTGCTTCATTGGTTTTGCAAGATTTCTTCATAATTTCATTGAAACTCTCTAATTCTCCTTCAGGTTTTCAACTGATCAGAAAATTCCAACTCCACATTTGCTTCTCATATTCTGGTTCTTCACCTTTCAGCTTTCTATTCCAACTTGTTTCAGCTTTTTCTTCAATCCTGTTGCTTTGATCTTCAATCATCCGAATTCTACTCCTTTGATCCATGCTCTTCTGAATTATTCCCAAGATCATCTCTAGCTTCCTTAAGAACCTGGGAGCCTTCTTCTTCAATCTTCCTTTCCTCTTCACCTTGACTTATCTAGCTAAATCTTCTACAAGTTTCAGTACAGTAACTGCACAAAACAATACAATTCATCAGCTCCTCCTTTATTTTGTGGAGCCCACATGCCTATCAATTTCCTCTAAGCTTCAAATCTCCATCTTGGCAAAGCTTTGGTGAATAAGTCAGCTAATTGGAAACTTGACCTGCAAAATGCCATTTTAATCTCTTTTTCTTCAATCAATTCTCTGACGTAGTGGTACTTAACTCTCATGTGTTTGGTTCTCATATGATCTGAAAGGTTCTCTACTATGGAAATTGCAGCACTAGAGTCACAATAGATGGTGACACAATTTTCCTTCAGCTCTCCTACATCCATCAGAATCTTTTTTACCGACTAAGCTTGCTTAGTAGCCACATTCACTGCCACATACTCAGTCTCAGCTGTTGACTGAGCAACACTCTTCTTCTTCTTTGAGCTCCAAGAAAAAATTCTTAATCCCAAGCTACAACAATATCCACTTCTGCTCTTGCATTCATTACTCCCAACATAGCTTGCATCACTAAAAATATATAACTCCACCTTTTCTCTTCTTTCATACTAGATTCCATAATCAACAGTATGCTTAACATATCTAAGTATCCTTCTAGCATATATAGCATGTTGCCTTGAGGGATTATGAATGAAACTAGCCATAATATTTATAGCACAAGCAATATCTGGCCTAGATGCACTTAAATACATTAATGAGCCTATCATGCTTCTATAGTAAGTCACATCGAATTGTTCACCTGATTTTATGGTTTCTAATTTTAGTTGATGCTCCATAGGAGTTGCCATACCATTGATGTCCTTCAAGTTAAACTTCTCAATCAGCTCCTCTGCATATTTCTTTTCTTATGTATGAAAATTCCATTTTCCCTTTGATCAATTTCCAGTCCCAAGAAACATCTCATTTCTCCTAAATCTGTCATCTTGAATTCAGAATTCATCAACTCCTTGAACTCTTCTACTAGCCTGTCCTTAGTACCAATTATCAGCAAATCATCAACATACAAAGAACAAATCAGTTTTTCTCCACCACTGTTTTTCACATACAGTGTAGCTTCACTCTTGCTTCTCACAAATCCATTCTGCATCAAGTAGCTACTGATTCTTGAATACTAGGCTCTTGGAGCTTGTTTCAGTCCATATAGAGCCTTTACCAACTTGTAAACTTTCTGCTCTTATCCACTTATTACATATCTTTCGGGTTGCTTCAAGTACATTTCCTCATCTAGCATTCCATTGAGAAAGGCACTCTTCACATCCATTTGATGTACCTTCCACCAATTGTTTGCTCCCAATGCCAGTAGTAATCTCAATGTGTCTAACCTTGCTACCGGTGCATAAGTTTCAATATAATCCACTCCATATTCCTGCTTATACCCTCTTACAACTAATCTAGCCTTGTTGACAGACCCATCAAGATTCAGTTTTGTCTTGTAAATCCACTTCGAGTCCACAATTTTGGTTTCTGGATTAGGCAGATCAACCAGCAACCAGGTTCCATTTTCTTCTATAGCCCTTATCTCCTCATCCATTAGACCTTGCCACACTCCTTATTTGATTGCCTGATTGTAAGTTTTTGGTTCTGTTCCTGCAGACATGGCATATTCAGAAACCATTAGTGCCTCGTCTGCTTCCTCTTCATCTTCACCTTCCTCTTCATCTTCACCCTTATACCTGAAATCAAATAAAGGGTTAATTTAATTATAAATTGAGGCCAGATCCTTCTCTTTATGAGCACTATCAGAGCTGGAGGTCTCCTCATGAGATTCTGAGTTCAATTCATCATTTTCAGAGCTAGGTGATAGCTCCTCCTAAATTCCATCACCTCTAGTGCTGTTTGAATTCTGTAGTTCTGGATGAGATGTCTCCTCCTGAGGTCTTTCAGCTTCTATATTAATTGAGTTGTCTGCATCTGCCATCTTCTGAAATGTATCCTCTTACATAATCTCATCTACAATTGGTTCAAATAATGGCAATTTAATTCCATCTCCTCCTGGTTTTCTGATAGTAGGCTCTCCCCACTTCCATCCTTCACTTTCTTCAAACTTTACATCTCTATACATAAACATCTTATGAGTTTCTTGATTATAAATTATGTATCCCTTAGATTATGCACTATATCCCATCATAACTCTCTTGACTGCTTTCTTATTTAACTTTGTTCATTTAGCACTGACATGAAGGGATACCGACTCTGGTGTCCAGATGAGAAGAAATTTGTTGTAAGCAGAGATGTGACTTTTGATGAGGCTACTATGGTTAATCAGAACAAGCATGAAGGGAAAATTAAAGCGACCAAGACCATGAGTAGTTCAAAGCAGGTGGAGTTATTGAAGACTCCAGTTGTTCCAGTAAGGTCTGATGTTACAGACACTAGTTCTACAATTGATTCTGATGATGAGGACGAGGATAATAAAGAGGAGTTATCTACACAAGAGCCTCCACAACAACAAGATTCTATTGTAACTAGAAGATTAAGAAGGGAAATTCGAAAGCCTGCTCAGTTTACTGATATTATGGTATATGCACTTCCCATTATTGAAGATGATATTCCATCCACCCATAAAGAAGCTGTCAGGAGTTTAGAGCGCGTGGAGTGGAAGAAAGCTATGGATGAGGAGATGAAATCTCTTAATAAAAATGAGACTTTGAAGCTGGTTTAGTTACCAAAAGGGAAGAAAGAAATTGGTTGTAAATGGGTGTATGCTAAGAAGATGGAATCTTTGGGAAAAGACAATGTAAGATTCAAAGCTAGATTGGTAGCTAAAAGCTATGCTCAGAAGGAAGGAATTGACTACACCGAGGTATTCTCTCCTGTAGTAAAACATTCTTCTATTCGTATTTTATTGGATTTGGTTGTACAGTTTGACTTTGAGTTGGCTCAACTTGATATCAAGACGGCATTCTTACATGGTGATTTGGAGGAAGATATTTTCATGTCTCAACCAGAAGGGTTTACAGTTGCTAGCAAATAAAATTAGGTTTGCAAATTGTAAAAATCATTGTATGGTTTGAAGCAGTCTCCAAGATAATGGTATAAGCGATTTGATAGGTTTATGATCGAGCAAAGTACACAAGAAGTTACTATAACCATTATGTATACTTTCGCAAGCTACAAGATGGAACCTTTATTTATCTGCTTTTATATGTTGATGATATGCTTATAGCATGTAAGAGCAAAGTGGAGGTTGAAAAATTGAAGACTTAACTGAGTAATGAATTTGAGATAAAGGACTTGGGAGAAGCTCAGAAGATACTAGGTACGGAAATTAAAAGAGATAGAGCAAAAGACAAGATTGGTCTATGTCAGAGGCAGTATTTGAAAAAGGTACTACAACGTTTTGGGATGAGTGAAAATTCAAAACCGGTTAGTACACCTCTTGCTCCTCATTTTAAACTTAATGCTTCTATGTCTCCTAACACAGATGAAGAGAGTCATTACATGGCTTAAATTCCATATGCAAGTGCTATTGGTAGTTTGATGTATGCTATGGTGTGTACTAGGCCTGATATTTTACAAGCTGTTAGTATTGTTAGTAGATATATGCATAATCCAGGAAAAGGGCATTGGCAAGCTATGAAATGAATTTTATAGTATATTTTGGGTACTATAGATGTTGGTTTATTGTTTCAGCAAGATGACTTTACTGGTCAATATGTTGTTGGATATGTGGATTCTGATTACGTAGGTGATTTGGACAAGCGTAGGTCCACTACAGGTTTTGTATTCACTCTTGCTGGAGGTCTAGTGAGTTGGAAGTCAACCTTGCAATCTACAGTTGCTTTGTCGACTACTGAGGCAGAATACATGGTAGTAACATAAGCTATTAAAGAAGCTATTTGGTTTCAAGGGTTGCTTGATGATTTAGGGGTCCAACATGACCATGTGGATGTTCATTGCGACAGTCAGAGCACTATTCATTTAGCAAAGAATCAAGTTCATCATGCACGTACGAAACACATTGATGTGAGGTTCTATTTTGTTTATGAAATTATTGATGAGGGAGATATTCTTCTTCAGAAGATTGAGACCGCTGACAATCCTACTGATATGTTGACAAAACCAGTTTCATTACTCAAGTTTAAGCATTGCTTAGACTTGATTGGAATTTGTAAAATTTGTTGACTGCCCCGTAGGGGATTGGGAGACGACCATTGGGAGTTTCACTTCGAAGGTTTGAGCCAAGGTGGAGATTGTTGAATACTGTCTCAAAGTAAAAAATGGTGGCTTTTAAGTGGCTTTCGGTGGATTTCAGTGCAACAAGTTGGCCAGTTATATTTTATAACTAGCCTTCACCTATTGACTTCTCTATAAAGAGAAACGGAAGTTGTAGAATAGAGAGAGGAGAGCAGAAAATCTAAGAGAGCCTAGAGGGAGAGAGAAAAGGAGAGAAAGAGTTGCACCAAGAGAGAGAAAATAGCAAGGAGTTATTTGAGAGAGAGATAGAAATTCTTTTAAATTGTCTTTGGTTTTGTATTTTTCCAGTTTTTTCTCTTCCTAGTAAGAGTGTGTGAACTTGGGTTAATTTTGGGTCTTTGGGAAATTGAGTGATAAATACTATTGTATGTTCTCATTGATTATATTGAAATATTCAGTTGTCTCCAAACTGAACGTAGGCATTGCCGAAACAATATAAAAATCTTGGTGTTCTTATTACTGTTTTATTTTTCACTCCAAATTGATTAACGTTTCCGCACAACAATATTTACCATCGGGTTCTGAAATACAAACTGCTCAAAACTTTTGTGTCTTTGCTATCACTTTATATGATTGGAATGGACTTAAAGGGAGACAAGGAATTTCATTCAACTCTGGCAAAATAAAATGCTAGGAAGTTTCAATATAGAGAAAAAGATGAGAACAAGAAAGAAATTCAATCACGTAATAATATGTCCTCTATCATCAATCTGACACTATTTATTTGTTATAATTCCTATGTCTCTAATTCTCTGATTCTGTTGCAACCGTCAATGCTGACATGGTGAAGTCCTCCAGCCTGCGTGGGTGATTCCGCACTCGTGTACTCCTGTGTGGTTGTTGCAGGACAGCAGCAACATTCCTTGCAGAGTCAGCAACATTCCCTGCTGAATCAGAAGCATTTCTTACAGTAGTAGAAGTTATTACATTACGCCCATCCCGAATTAAAACCTTGTCCGCAAGGTTTCTGTCAGGGTAGCTGCACAGGAACTGGTCTTTGTCCTCCCAAGTGGCACCAGCACGTAACCCATCCCATTTGATTAACTATTGTTCAATTTTTCTGTCCCCACGCTGAATAGTTCGATGAGCCATCACGTCCACGGGTTGCAAAATCAAAGTTGTAGTAGTATCAACTAAGTGTAAGGGTGTGACCTGTTGTGTTGGCCTCCCTATACATTTGCATAGGAGCGAAACATGAAAGACAGGGTGGATTCTAGCTGCTGCTAGCAAATCAAGTTTGTAAACATCTTGACCAATCCGTTGAAGGACCATAAAGGGGCCAAAAAATCGTAGACCCAATTTCACATACACCCAGTCACCCATAGTAAACTGCAACTCGAGATGTTTTTGGTTCGCATAGAACTTCATGCGGTCTTGTACCCGAATCAAATTAGTGCGTAACTGTCAAAGCAACTCGTCTCGTTGGAGAAACTGTCCTTCAACTAAGGTATTGCCGGTAGTGCCCCGAATATACTGTGCCACTACTAGGGGTGGACGCCCATATAAAACATGGAATGGTGTCAATCGAGCCGCTGTCTGGTATGAAGTGTTGTACCAAAATTTGGCCCAAGGACGCAGCGAAGACCAGTTGGTAGGAACAGAGCTAACGAAGCATTGTAAGTACATCTCGAGGATTTTATTGAGAGCTTCGATTTGGCCTGCGGTCTGAGGATGGTATGAGGTACTTGGGGATAAAGTTGTGCCCTGTAACCGATGCAATTCTTTCCAGAAATCAATCAAGAACTTTGGATCCCTATCGAAAATAATAAAAGGGGGAATACCGTGAAGGCGAACAATCTCATCCATAAACTTTACAGCCACCGACTCGCTAGTTACGAGAGACTTGAGAGCGAGGAAATGCCCCTACTTAGATAGGCGGTCAACAACAACCAATATGATAGATTTGTCGTTGGACACCGGTAGGCTAGTTATAAAATCCATGGCAAGATCCTCAAAGACTTGCTCCAGAATCGGCAGTGGGTGAAGGAGACCAGTGGGTTTTAATGAAGAATACTTCATTTGTTGGCAAATATGACAATTGGCAATAAAAGTTTGAATATCACGACATATGGATTTCCAGTAAAAATTAGAGGAGAGACGATGAAAAGTTCGGGTAATGCCTGAGTGTCCCCCAAGATGAGAGGCATGAAATTCATGCAAGAGCTGGTCTCGTAATGGTGATGTAGAGGAAATCAACAGTCTATCTTGAAAGAATAACAGCCCCTCACGAAAGGAAACTCAAGTAGGGAAGTTGGGTCCTGTGAGAGACGTTGTAAAGTTTTCAATTCGATATCAACCACATTTTCATGATGAAGCTGCTGAACGATACCAAGTTCAATGGTGGATAGAGGAAATAGTGTAGCACTAGGGACCCAAGAAAGAGCATCAGCAGCCATGTTATGCTTGTCGGCGTAGTACTGTACGTCAAAGTCATAGCCCACAAATTTGCTGAGCCATTTCTGCTACTTGAGACTCTGTATAATCTCGTCCGTCTGGTGTTTCAAGGACTGTTGGTCGGTAACAATGGTGAACTTCCGGCCAAGAAGGTATTGTCGCCACTTAACAATAGCTTGGGTGATGGAAAATATTTCTTTGTGGTATGTTGAGGCTTGCTGCATCCGAGGAAGGAGCTTTTGGCGAACGCGATAGGATGGCCATGTTGAGATAGAACAATGCTAATATCAACATTGGAGGCATCAGGCTCAAGAGTGAAAGGATGGGAAAATTATTTTCGATAAGAGGTCTGTTAAGGCGCCAACAATGGAGGCGTAATTTCTGATGAATCGTTGGTAATAACTGGCGAGGCCAAATAAGTTATGTACATCCTTCATAGGAGTGGGTAATGGCCAAGCCTGAATAGCTGAAATGTTATCAGTATCCACAGCAACACCGTGAGAAGATATAATGTGGCCCAGGTAGCCCAAGGATTGTTGGCCAAACTGACATTTTGTGAACTTCGCAACGAGATTATTTTGCTGAAGGACCTGTAACACTTCGCGAAGATGACACAAATGGGAGTCCCAAGATGGACCACAAACGAGTATATCGTCTAAGAAAACTAAGACAAATTTATGTAAAAACAATCTAAAGACATTAGTCATAAAGGATTGAAAAGTTGAGGGTGCATTAGATAAACCGAATGACATCACGAGAAACTCGTAATGTCCATCATGTGTACGGAAAGTAGTTTTGGGAATGTCCTCCGTCTTCACCAGCATTTGGTGGTAGCCAGCCAACAAGTCAAGTTTAAAGAAGAATTTAGCCCCAAATAACTCATCGAATAGTTCATCAATGGAGGGGATAGGAAATTGATCCCGAACTATTATGGTATTGAGGGCCCGGTAATCCACGCAAAAATGCCAAAGGCCATCTTTCTTGCTAACAAGGAGTATGAGAGAAGAAAATGGGCTAGTACTTGGTCTAATCACCCCCTCACGAAGCATCTCCTGTACTTGGCATTCAATCTCTTGTTTCTGGAAGTGTGGATACCGATAGGGACGAACGTTGACCAGGGCGGTTGTTGGAAGCAATGGAATGGCATGATCATGTAAACAAGCTAGAGGCAAACCGTGAGGTTTCAGAAAGATAGGAGCAAACTCATCAAGCAACTGCTATAAGTTCGAAGAATAAACATCGGTAGTAGCAGGAGTCGGCGTGACCAACTCAAGACGAAATAAAGAGAAAGTGGCATGGGTAGAAGCCATCGGACGAAGAGCATGGAGAGAAGATAGAGAAGCCATTGAAGAGAGCTCTCCCTGCCATTTAATTGCCTGACCATTAAGAGAGAACTTAAAGCTGGAACGAGAGTAGTTGGTCACCATCGGTCCTAAAGTTGCAAGCCAGGACACTCCAAGCACCATGTCCTAACCCTGTAGATCCAGCATATAGAAGTCGATGTGAACTGCATCACCTTGAATATGAACTGGCACCTGACGAACTAACCCAGAGCATAATAAACGCTCCCCGTTGCCAACAGTAATGCCAAAACAAGGAATGGGCTCAATCAACAAGTTGAGGAAAGTAGCCATACGTGTTTGGATAAAATTGTGAGTACTACCGCCGTCCAGCAATACTTATACTGGTGACCCATTGATGCTGCCTAGAAATCGAATAGTGGTTGGGGAAGTATTCCCAGACAAAGCATAATAAGAAACTGCGGTTAGAGCTGGTGAATGAGGAGAAAAATCCTCGATCGGCGCTGGTGTGGAAACTGGAGTGGGAACCTGTGGGACATCGAGAATATCTGGGGACTCAGAATCCTCACCGAGTAAGAATAGCAGAGGTTTAGCTTTACATTTGTGATCCCACAAATATTTCTCGTCAGATTGATAACAAAGACCTTGTGCCCATTTCTGAGCAATCTCCGATGGTTAGAGACGTCGCATTGGTAGCTTGTTGCCCGAAGACAAAGTGGTAGAGGCGGATGAACTCAATGGTGAAAGCAAGTGTGGGTTCGGGGTGGGAAGTAGGGGAGCAGAACGACCCAACATTGGTTTGAGAATCCCCTTTTTGTACATGATACGACGTTCATGTAACTGGGCTAGGAGAATTAGGTCCTCAAAGTTAGTGGGCTCCTACATTAAGACCGCAGCCTTAATATTCACACGGAGGCCCGAAATAAAACACCGATTGATAAACAAATGGGGCAGAGACATCAATCGGTTCATGACCAATTCGAAGCGACTCCTGTACTCTTCAACCAACGAAGTCTGGCAGAGCTTGGCAAGTTGACTCTCAGGAGGCTCCAAATCCTTGGGTCGAAAATGTTTCAACAGAGCCTCTGTGAAAGGAGTCCATCCAGTTAACTGACGATTGCGGTGCATCCACTCGTACTAATTAGCGACCTCATCGTCAAAATAAAAGGAAGCAATGGTGAGGCACTCCTCCTCATGAATGTTATTGAACTTGAAATATCGCGAAGTAGAGAAAACTCAACGATCTGCATTGCTACCCGAGAAACGAGGAAGCTCCACGGAGGCCAACTTGTGGTGAACAGGAGGGGGAAGAGAACCTGGCCCAATTGGTGGGCCCACTGACCCAAAATGTACAGGTGATCCATCGCTGGCCTGAGAAGATGAGGCACCAGGAACAGGGCTCACAAGGAGCTGCTTAAGGAGGAGTTGTTGTTCAGAGAATAGTTTAAAATGCTCAGATAAAGTCGATGTAATGGCCGCCACATCTGTTTGTAATTTGGTCTGAGCCTCTTTCACCGATGAAACCTCAGCGTCTAAAGTGTGGAACCGTGTCTAGTACTCTGCCATATGAGCAGAGCTCGATGAAAGCGCCAATGGAATGGACTTGAAGGGAGACAAGGAATTTCATTCAACTCTGGCCAAATAAAATGCCAGGAAGTTTCAATACAAAGAAAAAGATGAGAACAAGAAAGAAATTCAATCACGTAATAATATGTACTCTATCATCAATCTGGCACTATTTATTTGTTATAATTCCTGTGTGTCTAATTCTTCGATTCTGTTGCAACCGCCAGTGCTGACATGGTGAAGTCCTCTAGCCTGCATGGCCGATTCTGCACTCGTGTACTCCTGCGTGGTTGTTGTAGGATAGCAGCAACATTCCCTGCAGAGTCAGCAACATGCCCTACTGAGTCCGCAGCAGTTCTTACAGCAGTAGAAGTTATTACAACGATCCTACAATACTCACAAATTAGAATACCGTTCTAAGCGCCGTGTATTTCTTGGGTACAGTTCTAAGCATAAAGGATATTTATCTCTCCATGTTCCCACAAGCAGAATTTATATTGCAAGACATGTAGTATTTGACAAGACACGATTCCCTTATCTGTCATTGCCTCAGACTTCCTAAGGAACCTCATCTACAACTCCACCTGTTGAGGTCACACTTAGACATGCTCCAGCAAGCACCTTACCTTCCTATAACACCAACTCCCACGCCACGATCCACTCACATAATAACTTCATCCTATGACCCACAACAAACTTCTTCTCCTGCCATTTCTACTCTAAATCTCATACCATAGCCACTGACCATGTGGACTCCAACAACAATGTGAACTTTGGTAATACCCATTCTTCCTTGTCCACTCCGACTGTTCCCTAGACTCCCTCACAATAGCTACAGCTTGTTCTCCGTCATCTCTGTCAAGTTGATACCTCTATTCACTCTATGGTAACTTGTGCTCGAACTAATAACCACAAGCTTAAAGCTCTCACGGCCACTAAGTATCCTCTTCCAGAGCTTACTGCTTTTAAATCATTTCAGCCTACTACCTATAAATAGGCTGCCCACTATCCTGAGTGGCGTAAGGCCATGGATGAAGAGTACAAGACCTTGATTTCCAATGAGACATGGACACTTAAACCCCCACCCCCAGTGCTAACATAATTGAATATAAGTGGCTTTATAGGGTTCAAAACGAAGGGGAATGGAACAATTGAAAGATTGAAAGCTCGACTAGTCATTAGGGGCATTCATCAGTAGTTTGACGTCGATTTCTTTTAAGACATTTAGTCCAGTAGTGAAGCCTACAACAGTAAGAGTCGTATTGACACTTGTTGTTTCTAATGGTTGGCTTATATGCCAACTTGACGTAAATAATGCATTCTTATATGGCGACTTACAATAATGGGTTTATATGTCCTAGCTACCAAGTTATGAACATCTTAAATATCCGGGTCATGTTTGTCAGTTACGGAAGGCCCTTTATGGCTAAAATAGCCCCTTTGGCTTTGGGCATGGTTTACAAAATTGATTTCTTGGATAATAATGTTCTTCGAGGGTGTTATTCAAACTACTCACTCTTTGTTCATAGGTCTGAGGGCTCTATGACATATCTATTTGTTTATGTCGACAACTTTCTTATTACAGGAAATGATGAGCATTTCATCAAGCAATTTATGGGGTCTCTCTATTCTACATTTGCTTTAAAAGATTTGGGTGACGTTAATTATTTCTTAGGATTTGAAGTGCACAGAGATGCACAAGGCATGTTTCTTTCTGAAGCAAAGCACATAAGGGACATCCTCGAGCGGGTTCAAATGGTAGGTTCTAAACCTATCTCTACACCAACTGAAGCTATCAATCCTGCCTCTGGTCAGGCATTCTCTGATCAATGACTATATTGCAGCATTGTGGGAGCATTACAATATGTCACCATCATTAGGCCAGAGTTAGCGTATTTAGTAAATTGTGTATGCCAGTTTTTGCATTCTCCTACTATTTGTCATTAGCGTCAGTACCTAAAAGGGACTATTTATTATTGCTTATATATTCGTAAATCCAACAACTACTCTCTGGTGGTGTATTCGGATGCCAACTGGGCTGGGGACCCTGATAATTATCGGTCCACTCATCGTTATTGTGTATTTTTTGCTAGAAGTCTTCTTAATTTGTCCTCAAAGAAATAGTATGTGGTGGAAAAATCGTCGACTGAGGCTGAATAGCAGGGTTTAAATGCAGCTTCTGCGGAGATTATATAAATACTAACATACTATTTTTGTGGCAGGGTCTCTAAGATCTGCCTAAAAAATATTGAGCTCCTCGGTCTTACTGGTTGTAGATTGCGCCTACTTCTTCACTTAAAACATAACCTCAAAAGTTAGGTGGTCGAAGCTTTTCTTCAACTACTACTGTTTTATGCTTCAGCTCCAGGAAAGTGTAAAATTTCAGAAGACCAAGATTCTGTTTTTCTTTTTTGTAGTTCCTGTAATTTGTAAAGAATGTTCTCTCGCAAAAGCAATGTAAGATTCTCTCAAGAGTTTTGGTGAATGGTTTCAGATAGCTATAGTAAGGTTTCTTCTAACACTCAAAAATGGATTTTTCAGAACCAATGTCTGTTTTATCCAACTCTGAACATT
>JANQBM010856599.1:0-13590 GCA_025594535.1 Erythroxylum domingense | reverse complement strand
GGGGGGAGGCGGGACAGAGAGAGAAGAGGAGGGGGCGGTGCTGTGGTGGAGCAGTCACTTGCCTCTACAAGCTTCAACAAAGCTCCTCAGTGCAAAAACTGAGTCAACACGAACAGGAAGCTCTTGGTCGCGTAATCCAGCAACAACACTATGCAAGGCTTTACGAAAATTGTTCTGGTCTGAGAAGTTAATGTGGGCATATTGTCCAGCAACCCATGCCGCCTGATGTCCACACACAGTAGGAAAATAAATGAATGTGTATGGACACCCACACACACAATACACATATATAATTAAGCTAAGACAAATAACCACTACATAAACACAGACCTTAAAAGCGGAAAACATCATGATACATGATCCATGCAAAGTAGGATTCAAGTTAACTGAAAGCCTGTAAAATGCAAACAACATACAAAATGTCAAAGAAAGTAAAGGTCGAAAATACCTTTGCTCTGAGATGCCCAACAGGACTGCTAAATTCAGGAAAGACATGTTGTATTAACATTCGCTCCAACTCAGATTTGTAAGGATCAGTTTGTTTCAATTTATCACAAAGCGCTCCAATTGCAAGCAGAGCACCATCCTTTTGTCGATGCGGTTTAAACTCTACAGATGATTCATCATATCTGTACAGGAAAATAGAAGAGAACAAAATCAAAGGTCATAGTCATACCACGGAATCTATTTCTTATCTTTCACACTGAAAAAGAAAAGAAGTTACCTCTTAAAAATTTCTACAATGTATAGGACAAACTTTTGAAGGTTCTCTTTCCCACGTTTTCTAACCAACTCACTGACAAAGTCCATGGCAGCAGTCCTAGGGCTATATAAATCTTCGATAATATCTGTAGCAAGCAAGCTACATATAAATAAAAGTTGCAATAGTCAATCGCTTCACTTAATAAAGATTAGAAACTCACCATAACCTTTCCTCACATATTCATGAGGATCTTCATCCCAAAGCTTTTGATCATTATCATTGAAACACATAAGAGGGAACACTATCTCAAAAAGTAGAACATCAAGCCGTGGTTGCAGTAGATTGTACATACTATGCTTCGAGATACTACGCGAAAGTGTTGGAGAATATCCATAAAAGTCAAAAACAACATCAGCAGTGCAATAACCATAAAAGAATAACCCAATACGAGTCATCTCATCAGTCAGGACAGGAAACAACATGCTTCACAAACACAAAAGCACACTCGTTTCTCATTATGTTTCAGTTAAAGCTGGATGAAGTTTAACCAAACATGCATTATTATTGATATATATTTCAAATTCTACTAAAAAAATTAGGTAACTTAACAAAGTGATGAACTGGATGTCAAATTTTTATTTCATCCAGATACTTGCCAACTCTCTTTAAAGCTCTTATCACTTCTCATTGGACTATAGGATTAATAAGTTATATCATAAAACTTCCATCGAATTATCAAATAAAAGAAACCATGCATTCATGGATTTTAATATCAGTCAAGAAAGATAAAGATATAAACAATCATATAGTACAGAAACTACGACGTTGACCAGCAGCTACAACATTGCATTATAAGATAGAATCAAACGTCAAATATCGAAGAACAACAGAATATGTGAAACAGCATATTGAACATACCTATTGCTCAAGTACTGAAGAATCAAATTTGTAACTCTGTCAGGTAAATAGCCGCCAACACGGATCACATTTAACAAGTTCAAGTGGCACTCCAGAATCTTCCCTGCAAAGTTTTTCTGAAACGTATAGGCGAAAGCTTTATTTTCTGTGTTTTGCAACTTCAAATCTCCAAACCTACAAGGTTTCATATGATCATTACAAGCTTTTAAATAAGCTACATGCTCGCAAACATACTCATAAGATATTCCTTAGTTGAAGACATACCTAGTATACAGCCTGTTCAAGATATGAACAGTCCATTTCTTCACCTTCCACCAACCCCAAGATTTCCTAACTTCAGGATCCACAGGCTGACCCTCCAAAGGAACCGGCCTCTCTAAAACATTTAAGAAAAGAACCATCCAAGCGTTGAAGACATTTGGATCAAAGAGCTGCTTTGGAATCTCCAACTGAAGAAAGATGATGATAAACAATTGATGAAGACATGGAACTGATAATGACCACAATCCAAGCGAACTTAACAGGAAAAAATGTCACCTTATTAATAATTAGCTACTGATTATTGAATAAGGATGGCTCACGGTAATATTTGTACAGGAGAAGGAAAGTTTTCTAGTGTAACTACAACAGGAACTATCAAAGTTATAGCTAAAACAAAAGCTTATCAGATAGTTTAATCTGCAATCAATTATGAAACTTGAAACCCATCGAATCTTTATAGCAATGATGGCCGAAATTGGTATATATTTCCAGGACCACCACAAACTTTAAAGACAAAGAGGGAGAAGAGAAGGAATATGGCAGGAACTGAAGAACAACTCAACATGAACAAATCAAAACCTATATGGAAAAGAAACAATGGATCACATTGAGATTGTTTAACCTCTCAAAGAATACTTTAATAAACCTTAAGGGGAGCAAAAGTGTTTTAATTGAATGAAAATTGACTCAATCAAATCAAAGTTGGTAGAATGTCCTACATTCAATTTGGTGAGTAACTAGAACGTGATTTGTGTTTTCTTAAACTATAAAGAAGCTTACATATATGGATGACCAGAATATTTTGCAAATGAGCTTTATCAACTCAGCTATTTCAATTGATGGGTTTGATATCTGAACAAGCTTGTTGAATATGTTGAGAAGATGAGGAAATGTCTCCTCAACAATGTGATAAACTGGTATCCTCTCTTCATCTGACTTGAACCTGCAAAATGAAAATTGTAAGCCCTAATTAATGAAAAAAAAAATTTATGCAATTGTTATGTACAAAAGGCAAACAAAAGAATTTATAAACATATGCTCACTCATATTTTCTTGCAAGAATTCGCAGCACATAGAGAGCCCCATAAACTTGCTGATCTTGAAGGTTATGCTTAATCCAATCTAAAAGACTAGGCCACTGCTCTGGATAGTCAGCATGGATAATAGTCTTGAGGCACTCGCCCAACTGTACCCTGTAAATTAAGATATTTGATATTTGAGCGCCTGATTCATTTCATAATATTAAACTCTTGAATTTGTAAGCCTATTTGACCAAAAACAAAAACAAACTAAACAAACACAGCCAATGGAACAGTAGAATATCTGAAAGAAAGTACCTTAGCAAAGGAGGGACTTGAATAACAAACACAAGGATATGATCCCTCAACATGTCTTTGTCACTTTGCAAGATCTTCGATTTCTCATCTACATCAAAGCATGAGGCGAAACAGCAAACAACTATTAGTCGACAGAATTCATAGTTCCTTCCACACGCTTAAACACAAATGAAGTGCCAGAGCAACATTTTCCTCGATCAAATCCACTAATAGCATAGCACCACTAACATACTGGAGTAACCATTACACACCGGGATCATGCGGCGCCCAGTTCTTGGCTATGAAGTTCTTGAAATGAATACTCGCAACTTGCCGCACTCCCATGTCACAGTTATTATCCACAATGATCTGCAATGATCTAACCAGATGCTGCGGCGTGTACTGCAACTGCGCACATAAAAGATAAAATCAACCAAATTTGATCCTCATATAAACCTAATTGAAAGAGAATTCTCATCAAGCAAGCACAATGATCATTTCCAACTTGAAACTTGTAATCGAACAAATGATCAGAAACAAACACGCAAAACATCAGAATTCGAGAAAATAAAGAAAAGACCTGATTAAGGCTCTGCTCGGCGGCTTTGCGTTCGTTAGGATTGGGGCTGAGAGCGGCTTGGAAGACAACGGCGAGGCTGGGAAGATCCATGAGTGAGTAGGGAAGGATCGAAAAACTAAACAAACAGAAATTGAACGACGATCGCGATTGATATATCTTCCGTAAACTAAAACCTAGCTCAAATACACTAGGGCTTAGAAGGAGAGAGAGAGAGAAACGGAAAGAGAGCAGAAAGCTCAGTGTATAGGGAGAGAGAGAGAGACAGCTTGAGAGAGTATTATTTAAATCACAGGGGTTGACGGTCGTTTAACTATAAAACTAACGAATACGTTGACTATGGCTGATTCACTCACTCACTCACTCAGCTTCTGTATTGCATTTTGCGTCCGTCCATGTTTGCATAACAGGTGAAGGATTTCAGTGCAGACACGGCGTCGTTTCAGCAGCCTGAGGCCAGAGGCGGATTCCTATGGTAATTCTTAAAATATTACCCAAGTAATATTATTTAGATGATTAAGTCTGAGATTTGGCTCTTTTCTATCCAAACAAAGTTGCGGAGTTTTGTATTTATATTGATGAAAAATATATTTTATAAGATTAAAGATTCTCTATCTAATTTTATTTTGTTCAATATTCAAAATAATTGGAAGTAAAAATATATTTTATAAGGGTTCAGATTTATCTAATATTTAAAATAACATTATTTTAGTCATTGGATATGAATTTAGAGACTGTCTAATTCTATCCAATGCCCAAAGCGACATCAAGCGATGTCGCTTTGGGCATTGGATCGCTTTGGGCATTGGATAGATGTCGCTTTGGGCATTGGATAGAGTTGAACAAAGTAAAATTAGATAGAGGATCTCCACTCATTTGAGTTCAAATCTTCTGCCTAATTTTATGATCTCCACTTATTTGGGTTCAGATCTTCTGCCTAATTTATCTTGTACAATCCTGTCCAATGGTCCCAATGGTCGTTTTGACCATTGGACATAACAAAATCCGGGTGGTATCTTTATACCTTGAGTGATTTTGTTGTTGTGTTTGTGGTCAGGTATAGTCGGTAATGCCGAACACACCTGCGTGCCCCTTGAAGTTTTCTACTTCTCGCTTAGTAACTTACTACTGCCTGTAGTAAGTTACTAAGCGAGAAGTAGAAAACTTCTGTAGATTACTTGGAAACAACCTTCACATCTTTGCCTAGGGGGAAATATTTTGATGATTAAGGTTAAAAGGGAGTAAGAAGAGAGTCTCATAAGAACTATGGAAAATCCATCAGATCCATTTCATTTGTCTTCTAGTTTGTCTTTAGCTAGTTTGCCTAAAAGTGTGAAGCTGTTTTATCCATCAAAATAGAAAATCTTGTTGAAATTACCCATATGCCTGTAGAAAATCGTGTTTGTGAGTCTTCTTTACTTTTGTTAAGTCCTCACATCATATATTCTCATGACCGTTCTTGGACGAGAAGTATTAGGAGTTATCTACTAATAGACTTTGTGTTAAGGAAATCATCCAAAGTTCCATATTGAAACAGTGTGGTCTCAGATCTACAACAGCAAAACAATACGTAAAGCTTGAAATCCCTAAGGAACTTATCACCTCATGGAGGGAGTAGAGTCATACACATCTTCATGTTGGAACTATACAACTTGTTCTTACCTTACATGGAAGAAAAGGTATTCCTGCTACAATCAGAATATCTCTCTTAGACATTGCCTACACAAAGTACCAAAATGCTCTTATTGGTACCCTGCTGACTACTCTTGATAAACGGAGTGTAATATTGACCATAGCACCTGATTTCAACATCAGGTTGGATTATCCTACATTATCTTAACGTCTATAAGTTCAGATCCAGATTACTGGAGCAGATCAAGATGCTAAAGCCATCATGGCTACTCTTCATCACCAGATGATCTATAGTCTGCAGAATCATGCGTTGGACATAAACTTTCCTAACATTACTTCAGATGCTCTTTACATAGTTGCTGATGTTGCCAATAATCAGATAACAATCATTCAGATCCCGAAGCAATTACCTGCACAGGAGCTTGAAAAGTTGATGCCTATAGAATGGATTACCAACTACTAGAAGGTATTCCACGCACCTCATCGACACTCTTTTCATACAACAACTCCTCTGATTCTGAAGACACTGAGAAATGGCTCAGTCAAATCCATCTACACAAGACCTAGCGACGACACGGCTGATCCATCTACATCAGGCTCTATCCTGATGATTCAGCCCATTGAACCTCAAGATCTACCAGATCTATCAATTGGGGCTACAAGCCTTAAGATCCAGCCCGTATTCTCTCATATGGAAGGTAAAGACGATCCTCCTATCTATTATTTCAAATCCAATGGAGATCCAGTCTACATATGTCATCATCGTGAACATTTTGTATGAGATGTCGACCCATCCATGTGCGAACCAGATTGTGAGATCTATCTTAATCTAGAGTCAGACACAGATGACGATGATCCAAGATATCAACGGAGAAGGAAGAAGAAATCAAAGCCCAAATCTCGGTGCTTGCCTTCTCGTGACTATCCTCTTCTTGGTGAGGATTCAGATCAAGACGATCATAATGGTTTATTTATGATAGAGAAATCCAGACCAAAGTCTCTTAGTGAGATGCTCCGGCCGTTTATGTTTCCAAAGTCAGATACCTGCAGGTCTATCGGTGGATCGTGTAGATCAAAGCCAGCTATTCCTGTTACAACTCCTACTCCTGTACCTTGCATGATGGTATTACCAGATGAGGATATCTTTCCTCAATTATCCAAGAGTACTGATGAATCACAGAGGGTTATCTTCAACCCATATATCAAACCGTCAGGAATTACTTCACAAGGAACTCCAATGTCTAATCCTAGTGATGAAGTGTTAAACTGACAAATATCTAATGCAGTAGCACAGAACAAAGTTCTGAGAATGATTGATTCCAAGCTGGATGGAATTAGTCAACAAAATACAGCTACTCATCGACAAGTCAATGTATCGTTCGTATAAAGCTCAGATTCAGTGTCTTGATGCTAAACTCAAACAATACATCTCAGCCCAATACATAGGGCCAGAATTCGACTTTAAAGTTTGGAAGATACAAGAGATACAAAGGACTGTACATCAAATGGAAGCAGACATGCATGCTTCTCAATCTCAACAGATATATGGCACATCTTCTTCAGAGTTCTCAACTCTTCAGTCATCATATCCTTCACCTATATATCAACGGTATCCAGAAGAAGTTGACTATTCAAAGGTATTCAAATTCAACTACTCTTTGCTTAGACAGTATGTACATTCTCAGAAAACTCAGGAAAAACCACGACGATCAAAACCAAAATCCACATCTGATCACATGCCTAAATCTCGAGTTTCTGATCATTCTTCAAAGGTTCCAGAAGCATCATCTTCTTATACACCTTTTGAGCCAGAAGAACAGTGGAGAAAGCCTTTAAGGATTCAAACTCCTACAAAATCTCCACCACCAGCACCAGTACAACCTTCCACCTCTTTTCTTGGGAAAGACAAAGCTAAGCAGACAGAGTATATAGCTACTCTGACCTCTAAACCTTTTACAGATAATTCCAGTTCTCTTTCAGAGAAAACTGATGCGGAAAGCAATACATCTAAAGTCTCTGCAACACCATCTAGTTGTTCAGATGAACAAGGTTTTATCGCTTCAGAAGAACAACCATCAGAGTTATCACATGAACTAGACTGTTCACTATCTACTGAATCTTTAGCTAACTTTGTTGATCTTTCAGAATTATCAAATGTTTTGATGACTATGCCTCAATATATTGAAAAATCAGAAATCGATGAAGCCGAATCCACAGGAACTGAACCTTTCAGACCTGAACCTGCACCTCAAGAAACACCAGTTGCGGCTGTGCAGTCTTAAACAGTTAAGCCTACTTCAAGACCTTGGTTCACTTTTGATGATCTACCTCTAAACAGTTAAGGCTTCATCAAAGTTCACTTTTGATGAAGCCTACTTCAAGAAACGGTGAGATAGACTTCATGAGTTTGGTGCTTGGATTGATCTACAAATGACCAGACCTAATTATCCTCTTTTGGATATTTTGTCTGAATTTACATCTAAATTTACTAGTACTTTGCGAGAATGGTGGCCAAGTGTTAGTGAGTATCAACGTCTTCATTATATACAAGTAACAACTACTGGAGCACTGCTTGGCATAATTCACAAAGAATTTATTGGTGAATTCCAGTTGATTGACAAGTAAATCCGTCAAGAATACTTTAAGATGAAACGTTGTTCCCTTAATAAGAGAGATCTTCAAAAGCATTTTAAACGCATGACGGAAATGTATTATCTCTTGAATGGATGGAATGATGTTAATCTTCGTTATACTTTTATCTCTTCCCTTCCAGATGAAATACAACCAAAACTACAAAGGACCATAACTTCTCTTCAAAGAGACATGGCTACAATATCTCTTGGAGAAATTTATCAGATTTCTATAGCTTCTCTTAACAAGTTATGTGATCAGCATACTTTGTTCAAGAATATCCTTAAAAGAGGTCTGAAAAAAACTTGTAAACAGCCTCATCTCCAGATCAAATGCAAAGATAAACAGACTTGTAAGTGCCATAGTAGTAGGAAAGCTCATCAATCTCGAGTCTACTATGAAAGGAGAAAGTTCCACAGAAAGAAGGAAGGCAAGAAGCCTTGAAATCAAAACTTTAAACAGAAGAACATAAGAAAAAAGTATAGACGTATGAGATTCTTCAAAAAGTCATCTTATTAACGCAAGCAGAAGCCTCGATGTTTTGTCTATAGAAGCTTGGAACATTTTGCAAATACATGTCCTAAGGCAACTAGGAAAGATGCCAAGTTCCTGAAGAAACTTGAAAAACTTTTACCTATTCATCCTCAGAGTCACATCGAAGAAATATTAGAGGAACAATCTAGTGAGGACAGTGAAACACAGTTTGCTATTTCTGTATCTACAGATGAAGAAGTATCATCACAATCATCTGCCTCTATCAGTGATGATTCCTTATACATGTTACAGCAAACATGTATAAAGATAGATCGTACTCCAGTTTAACGACCATATGTCCAGATCCAGATATTTCAGCAGAACATACATGATCGGCCCATTAAAGTTATTGGGTTTGTGGATACTGGTTCCAGTCTTACGATCATGAAGCCCAATATCCTACCAGCAAAAGCATGGATTTTTCATGAAGAATATTTTACTGCAGCTGATGGGAATTCTTTCAAAATTAGGTTACAAACAAGAAGCATAATTGGCATTCGCTTCTTTCCTCAGTGTACAGTTTGGACTAAAGTACTTGGAAGCAAGCTACCAGGCCAGGATCTTCTGATTGGCATGGATGTTTACTACAAAGCCAAACATCTACAGATCTTACCCACAAGCCTCAGGTATCAAAACCTTTTGAGTCTATACACTGATTTAAAAAACGTGTTTGAACTTACTCAAGTTCCTACATGTTACACTGGACTTCGAGATAAACTGTTGAGCTACTGTCCAGAGTCTCATGCACAGTTTACTTATCCAAATCCTCTGTTGAAAAATTCAGACTTTTTCATAAGTCTACCATTTAAAAAGAATGAGGATATCAATCCTACGAAAGCCACACATCCAGGAATGAATCCTGATGATTTGAAGCTAGCACAAGATGAGTGTGATGTTCTATTACAGCAAGGATTGATTGAGCCCACAAAGTCGGATTGGGCTTGCCAAGCATTCTATGTCAATAAATGTTCAGAGCAAAAACGTGGAAAGAAACGTCCAGTGATAGACTACAAACCTCTGAATGCATTCCTGCAAGATGATAAGTTTCCTCTGCTTAAAATTAGTACACAGATACTATTTCTTAAGGAAGCTGTTATCTTCTCAAGTTCGATCTTAAAGTAGGTTTTTGGCAACTGGGTATTCACCCTGAAGAACGTTATAAGACTGCATTCTGCATTCCCAATGCATAGTACCAATGGACTGTAATGCCCCTTGAACTCAAAGTCTCTCCATCACTGTTTCAAAAGGCCATTACAAAAATCTACAAGCCTATCATCAACAGTGCTTTGATCTAAATCGATGATAATTTACTGTTCACAAAGACCCATAAGGAACATCAGGCCTTTCTTCAACAATTTTTGGACCTTACACAATAGTATAGCATAATGCTTTCAGCCTCAAAAAGCACTATTGGTACAACAAAAATAGAATTTCTAGGAATGCAATTTAAGGATGGATTCTATCAGCCAGGCCCACATATTGCACAAGAATTATTACAATTTTCTGATAAAAATCTCACTACGAAGCAGATTCAACAATTCCTTAGAATTGTCAATTATACCAGAGATTTCATACCACATGTGGCGGAAGCCTACACACCTAGCTTATCTAAGCTCTTACGCAAGAATTTACCAACATGGGGAAAAGAACATACTACAGTTGTTCAGTATCTTAAAAAGATTTGTAAGAATCCTCCACCTTTAAAGATTCCTAAAAAAGGACAAAGAATCCTACAAACAAATGCTAGTGATGAACACTTAGGAGCAGTCCTCCTTGAAGAAATTAATGACCAGCGATATTATTGTGGATATGTTAGTGGATCTTTCAACCAATCTGAATGTCACTATCATATCTCATATAAGGAGATTCTTGCAGTAAAAAGAGATATAGAAAAATTCTCTATTCACCTCACTTCTTTTCATTTTGTCATTGAAATGGATAACACTTATTTCCCAAAGTACTTGAGCAAGCTAGCAAAAAGATTCCAAGTAGTCAGCTTTTACGCTGGCAAGAGTGGTTCTCTTCCTATAAATTTAGTGTCAAACATTTGAAAAGTCACCAAAATATCATTGCAGATTATCTTTCTAGACCTTCTAAGCCACACTTATTTTTCTCCTCTACTCTTAAACTTCCCATTCCACTTTTTTGACTTATGGAATTTTCTCAGTTTGCTAGGTATCGTAAATAGTTTCCTCCTTTGTTTGATAGAACTCCCACTTATGTGAAAGATCTTTACCCTTTATTACCACAAAGTCTTTTTTATTATTTACATCTTGTTTTGGTGAAAGAAGACATCATACCAAGCCCTAGCTTTTTTGATCCAATTATGCCATACAAAATGATATATCATCTTTTTGATGATATTGATGATTATACCTTGTGGCATCTTTAGGCTATGACAGCATTGTATGCTTGTTCTGTTGCTTTCTCTCCATTACGTTTATATCGGCATCTCTCAGATCCCTCTTAATCCAGATCTCTTTTATGGACATTCTTAGAATAGTTTCAACCTCTTGACAAATGGAGAACTGAAATGTCCGATATTTTAACCTGTCATCACTTATGGGATAGTTCTCTACAAAACAAAGATGTTTTTGTTATCTATCTTCTCCACCGACCCTATGTGATGAGCACTTCTGGATAAATATGCACATTCAATCATCTTCAGCACTGGCGGACTACAATTTCCTAATCAGCTGATGAAACATCTTTATTAGCTGAACTTTATCAACTTCTCGACCAGCTCAATCAGACTCGTGATGTAGAATATTCCAACTTGTGCACTTTTATTGGACCATACTATGGTGATAGCTCTTTGACCGAGCCTATCAATACACCATCTTCCACACAATGGACTTCTGTTGAAAATAATGAAATCCATATTCAAGCAGATGGTCTAAATCACCTTGTCTTAGATACTGCTACAAGTCCATCTTGTGATCTAGTCCAAGATTCTGACTCTGTCACGACATTTTGGCCTTCAAATTGGCCCTTGACTAATATTGATGAACTTATTGCCCAGGTTGACAGAGAAATAGAATTGACAGATGACCTTGATCTCTCGCTGACATTATGAGAAGGCATGATAATAGATGGATCCCACATGATAACTATTGAAGATTCCATCTTATCATCTTTTGTACTATTCACTTTAGGACTTTGTGTAAAAGTAGTTTACTTTTTCAAAGTTAGGTGAATTATTAGCTTTACTTTTGTAAAGTAGATTTCCTTAGAGATAAGGTTAGGTTTGCTTTTGTTAAAATTTTCATTATTATGTCTCTAGGATAATTTACGGTTTTATCCTTCGTTTTGTCTATATAAGCAAGGTTTATGTTTCATTGTAAGCACGAGTGAATTTAAGATTTGTAATCTTTGTACATCTTATTAGAAAATGAAGAGTTCTTTCTTCAATCTCTTCTAGATAACCTTTTTAGCCTGAAATCATCTTCCCTTCTGCATGTAAAGATTGCAGAGATAAGTATGCTCTACACTTTCCTTGTATAAGGATCTTGTGTACCAAAAAATCTATAACGGTATGGAAGAACTATTGCTTCTAATTCCGCTGCCTTGTTGATTGTCAGAAGCATTAACAAGGAATGAAGACTAAGAGTGTGTGAGTGAAGTAGGATTCCTAAGAGGCGAGAGCAGTAAGTCCCGTGTTAGCCGAGGGAAAGGTGTTGAAGGGGTGTAAGTCTCTGATAACTGGAATAGCTACGTAGTGATACACACTTTCAATCCGACTTTGGTTAATCGATGTCGCCAACCAGTGTGGTGATTTAGGATTAAAGTTAGTCGAGAGGGTTAACCAGAAAAAGGTCATAGTTTCCCCGTGTCACCCTATAACGGACTATATAGTTAAAATAACATCGATTTGAACATTAGACAGATGTCGTTTTGACCATTGGACATAAATGTAGGTATTATCCAATCCTATTCAATAACGTTTTGACTATTGGTGATGAATTTAGAGTCTATCCAATCATATTCAATAGCTAAAATAACATCGATTTGAATATTGGATAGATGTCATTTTGATCATTGAACATAAATTTAAAGACTGTCCAATCCTATTCAGGCTGCGTTTGGATTTTTAGTGCAGTGGGGATAAGTATTTATCTACCGCAGTTTTCAAACGCAGTCACATGTTTAGATCTGCGAGCGAACAACAGGAAATTGGAGAAAAGTATGGTGCAACCGCAGAAATCGATAAGTAGAAAGAAGGTTGCAGTAGGAAAGTGATTCTGCAGTAGAAATTCTACTTTCCATTAATAACTTTATGATAATTATTATTTTCCGCTATACCCTCAACTAATAGAAAGCAAATCTATTATTAAAATATTTTTCTTATTTTAATTTAATATTTTATTATTTATAATTTTAAATTTATATGACTAATAATATATTTTTTAATTATTTATACAACAATTAATAATTTACTAAATCAATGAGCTTTTTAGTCATTTTATCTCTTTTTAGTAGCCGCAACCGCACTTACCAAACACCTATTTTTATGTTTCAACAGTTACCAAAACAGTAATCTCAAACATATAAGTACTTATTGAGAATAAGTATTTATCACTTCAACATGTTAATTTCTAACATATTATCAACTATCATCGCTCTCTCAAATCAAGTCTCGATGGCATTTTGACCTTTAGATATGAATTTAAAAACTATCCGACCCTATTCAATATTTAAAATAACATTAATTTGGACATTGAAAAGAACTGGATGAAGTAAAATTAGTCAAAAGATATCAAGCCGAAGGACCCTTTGAGTGAAACACACTAGTCGCTCCTAAGGGCCTGTTTGGTTGGATGTTAATTAATGGAATGGAAAGGAACGGAATAGAACGGAATGGAACGGTTTATAATGGAATGGAATGGAATGTAATATAGTGATACATTGTTTGGGAAGGATATAAGGGTTTATAATGTAATATAATGAAATGTTGTTTGGATGATGGATGGAATGAAATGTAATGTATAATAAATGACTATTATACCCCTTATATTAAA
>JANQBM010856555.1:0-13596 GCA_025594535.1 Erythroxylum domingense | reverse complement strand
TTAACTACAATATAATTAATTAAAATATTATTAATAATTAATTAATTAAAATATAATTCATTCATTAATTAAAATATTGTAATTAATTAATTAAAATATAAGTATTCATTAATTAAAATATTTTAATTAATTAATTAATAACAATATAATTAATGAAAATATTATTAATAATTAATTAACTAAAATATAATTAATTAAAATATTAAAATAATCATTCCTTCCTCTTAACCAACCATCATAATTATAATGATAATATCCATTCCCATTCCTCACTATATTCATTTCCATTCCTATTACCATTGCTTTGTGCAAACCAACCGCCCCCTTAAGGAACTTTAGAGGAGCTATCCATATCACAACCTCTCGAGGGACATATTATTACTGCTTTAGCTTGTTTTTATAATCAAAATTTGGAAGAGATGAGTATAATGCCGCACAAGATTTTTGACACATTGTATTTGAGGCGTCTCAAGATTGTGGAGGTCCATTCTATAGAACTCTGTAATCCTCAAACACGTGCTGCAGTTAAGAACAGGAGAAGCATTAGTACAGCAGCATCTTGAACGTCCAAATCTCGAGCAGCTCAAAATCCAGAGGACAAAGTGGAAGCAACAGAACCTAACGTACCAACAGGGGCTGACCAACTCCTACAAACCCTTAAACAAATAGCCCCCAATAACTTAACTAAATGAGCTCAGCAGACAAATGTAGAAAGTACATAAGGAGCAGTGTAGTTTGGAGAAGAGGTTCCTCAACTTCTGTCGGAGGAAAAATTTTGAAGCTCCTACACCATCACCTTACCACCATATTTGGAATAAACGTTTCTTACCCTTTAATTTTTAAATCTTGTTATTTCATTTGTATGATTGCATTTCATTTTATATGTATTTGGTTTCATATTATTTTTTTATGCTATGTCTTTTTTTAGTTTTAATTACTTTAATGTTGATTTGATTTCAGTATTTTCTGTTTGGGTTCATATCATTCGTTTGTTTAAATTTCTTTTGTTTAGTTTGTTTTCATTTTTTTTGTATGGTTTGATGTCATTTCATTTTTTTTGGTTGTTGAGTTGTCACATTGAGGACAATGTGATCTTTAAGTGTGGGGAGGTGACATCAAAGTTCTTAGCTGCATTTAGTGTTGAATAGGTGCATATTTAGGCATATTATATGTGCTTTGTGTTAGCAATGGAACCAATTTTGAGTCACTATGATAAATATGCCATGAAATTTTTTCATGTTATTTGGAATTAGATTGAATGCATGCTTGAACTCGAATTAGGCTACCTAAGTAGAAAGTAAACTATATAGAGTGAGGAAAGTAGTTGGTCATATAAGCTTAGTCACAAATTGACATTTGAACAATGAGGTAGTGTAGAGATGCATAATGAGTCTTCATTTGAGCTAAAGTGAGGATTGAACCATATGGCTCCATTTATAGTCATTTCATTTCTTTGTTTAGTGTACTTCCATAGGATACTACCTTCATAACTTGATTTGAATCAGTTTGAGTCTATTGGATGCAAGCCTAATAATGATGATCTAGGCACTTTTTGTGTTAACCCTTGGCTTAAATGACCTACCCCTTAATTATTCCTTGCTACCCCCGTTTAGCCTTAACCTTTTATTTATGAAACACTCAAATTTTAAAACTATAAACCCCATTATCCTACCCTTTTCATAAGCTTAGTAAAGTATTAAGTAAAATATTAGCTGGCATTGTTTGAAGTTTTTATCAAGACAAATTGAGTATATTTCTACCTGTGGACTATTTTGTATATAGTGCTAGTTTTGATCCATAATTCTTCCATGTATGACGAAAAAGAAAGAAAAATGAAAAAAAAAGAAAAAGAAAAGAAAAGAAAAAGGAAGAACAAGTGAATAGCATCAATAAGTGCAGAATATTAATATTTGTATGTCTCGTAGTTATGTTTAGTTATCCCATTTTTATTCGCTTTGTACTTTACTTATGCTTATGCTTAACCCTCTTTCCCCTCTTTTGACCCACCTTAACCTTTACCATATTACAACCCTAACCAAGCCCTTTTGATCTATTTATGCATGCAATCATTGTAGAGGAGAATTGGTGTATTTGCATGCCTATGATAGCGTAATTTATGGAAGTTTGAGTGAAACATTAAGCCTTAAATACTTAAGCAAAATGAGTGAAAACTGTGAGGAAGATTCATTTATGCATCTTTACTTATCTTAGAGTGATTGTGTCAATTATGATTTTGCTTATGTACAGCAATGAAAAAGTAGTCATGATATGTGCATTAACTTGATATTTGAGTTGTCTTGAATTTAAGGAATTCTATGTTTTGATCTATGTGAAAATGAAGTGGTTGTATTTATTTTACTTGAGGACAAGCAAAGATTCAAGTGTGGGGATGTTGATAGGTGTGCATTTGGATATGTTTTTATAGGTAATTGGCATATGTTTTCTAGCATAATTGTTGTTGATTGTTCTAGTTTAGGATTCATTTTATATGTTTTCATTAAGTTTGATTTCCATTGCTGTTCTTTTGTGTTTGATGCTAATTGAGGGTAAGAATTAACTATTTTTGTGTAGGAAAGAAGAGGGAGCAACTTATAGATTGAACAAAAGATCAAAGAAGAGAAGACAAAAAGAGTTCATCTAGGAAAATTTCCCATGTTTGTAGGAATCATGTAAATTCCCACAAACATGGGAAATTATAGCATAAATAAGGAGTGCATTTGTGTGGAATTACCACGCTTGTGCGAATCAAGCAGATTCCCACAGATGTGGGAATTGTAATCCGATGCAATCTGCGAGGCTTCATTAAACCTAGGATTTTTTCATTATAAAACATCATTAAGTCTCCATCTTCAAAGGGGATGACACCTACCTATAGAAACACCATCCTTGAGTTAAGACCACATGTTCGAATCATTGAGGAGGGATTGAAGGCAAAGATCATCATTAAGATTGGGCAAAATAACACATCAACACAAAACTTCTAGATTTTGGCAAAGAAGAGAAGGGGTCTTTCTGTTATATTTTCTTTCATTTTAATCTTCTCAATTCTTTGTAAAAATGGTTTATTTGATTGTTGTCATGGGGACCATGTTAGGCTGATTTTGTTTTTGGGATTTCTTTTGAATTATTTGTCAAAACCCCTACTTTGTTGAATTGAATAAAGTGTCTTTGATGATTGTTATTGTAAATTATTGTCTTGCAATAAATCGAGAGAGTGAGTGAGATTAGATCTATGTAGGACTATACCATGTGAGATGGCGACCTATAGACTAGCAATCAATATGTCAATTGAATAGTTAGAAGAGAGATCTTAATTTGTCAATTGATCACCCATAGGATAGTTTAATAACTAGTTCAATCGGTAGAGTCATTGGGTAGGTTGAGAGATCATTCAATTGATTCCTGTTAATTCAATTAGGGAAAAATAGTTACACCTTGAGAGAGGGTAATTAGTACATTTAGAAATCTAAGGTGAGACACAATTCAATCAATAAAATAGAAGGGAGACAAAATAATGAAAAAATAATCTCTAGCATTTAGATTCTTGAATTTAGATTTTCTATAATTGCGGTATCATCCATTGTTTACATTAGTCTTTTAATTTTAATTTAATTTTTCAGATTATTTGCATTTGAAAATTTAGTTTCTTAGACAAAGTTGTGTCTAAGTTAAGCGGTGTCTAGGCATCAATCCATGTGAGATCGATATCAGCTCTTTTTATTACAAGTGACGACCTGTTCATTTGTAGTTTTTGAACATAAAATAAGTAAATAAGTTTTACCATCAATAAGTTTCTGGCAACATTGCGGGGGATTGATTATTGAGCATCGTGTTTGATTTAGATTACTTTGATTTATGAGTTTTTTTGTATTTGCAAGTGCATAAACACAAGGAATACACGAAGGACGAAAAAAGCTATAGAGGACAAATTTATCAATATTTAGAAGCATGAAAGAGAAATAAAAAGGGAAAAGTATCTAAACTTTTCAAATTAGGATATGGCTGAAGAAGGAGAGCAAAGAGGATCGGAAAGGACACTCATGGATTTCATGAGTCCAGGGTTTAGTCCTCAAGGAGTGAGGAGGCCTGTAGTTCAGGCAAATAATTTTGAGATAAAGCCGATGCTACTCAACAATCTTCAAAATAGTGTGCAGTTCTACAGGCTATCCAATGAGGATCTGAATGCTCACATCAAAAATTTCTTAGAGATTTTTGACACATTCAGATTTAATAGAATGTCTGATGTTGCGGTGAAGCTGCAATTATTTTCATTCACGTTAAAGATTTGGGCTAGAGCATGATACAATTCTTTAAATTCCAGTAGAGCGACGGAGAATCTCTCTATGAAGCTTGGGAGAGATTTAAGGAACTTCAAAAGAGTTGTCCAGGTCATAACCTCCTGAGGGACATATTATTACTACTTTAGCTCATTTTTATAATGACAATTTAGAAGAGGTGTGTACAATGCCGCACGATATTTTTGACATATCATAGCATTAGTACAGCCACATCCCAACCGTCCACATCTCGAGCAGCTCAAGATCCAGAGGACGAAGCGGAAGCAGCAGAACCTAGCGCACCATTAGGAGCTGAGCAACTCCTACAAACCCTTGAACAAATAGCCTCCAGCCAATAACATATGACATCTCAAGTAAATGAGCTCAACACACAAATGCAGACAATACTTAAGGAGCAGCGTACTTTGAAGAAGAGGTTTCTCAACTTTTATCGAAGGAATAATTTTGAATCTCCTGCACAATCATCATCACCACCATCTTCGGAATAAGCTTTTTTTACCCTTTAACTTTTAAATTTTGTTACTTCATTTACGTGATTGCATTTAATTTTATGTGTATTTGCTTTCATATTATTTGTTTGTGTGTTATGTCTTTTGTTTAGTTCTAATTTCTTTAATGTTGATTTGATTTCTGTAATTTCTGTTTGGGTTCATATCATTCATTTGTTTAAATTTCTTTTGTTTAGTTTGTTTTCATCTTTTTTTGTATGCTTTGATTTCATTTCATTTTATTTGGTGGTTGACTTACCATAATGAGGACAATGTGATCTTTATGTGTGGGGAGGTGACATCAAAGTTCTTAGTTGCATTTTATGTTGAATAGGATGCATGTTTAGGCATATTGTATGTGCTTTGTGTTGGCAATGGAACCACCATTGAGTCACTCTGATAAATATTGCCATGAAATTCTATCAAGTTAGTTGGAATTAGATTGAATGCATGCTTGAACACGGATTAGGCTACTTAAGTAGAAAGTGAACCATATAGAGTGATGAAAAGTAGTTGGTTATATAAGCTTGGTCACAAATTGACATTTGAACAATGAGGTAGGGCAGAGATGTATAATGAGTCTTCATTTGAGCTAACGTGAGGATTGAACCATGTGACTCCATCTATAGTCATTTCATTTCATTATTGAGTGTACTTCCATAGGTTACTACCTTCAGAACTTGCTTTGAATCGGTTTGAGTCTACTGGATGCATGCCTAATATAGATGAACTAGGCCCTTTTTGTGTTAACCCTTAGCTTAAATGACCTACCCGTTAATTATTCCTTGGTACACCCATTAAGCCTTAACCTGTTTTTTAAATACTCAAAATTGTAAACTTTAAAGCCCATTATCCTACCCTTTTCACAAGCTTAGTAAAGTATTAAGTAAAATGTTATTTGGGATTGTGCGAAATTTTTGCCGAAACAATTGAGTACATTTTTGCCTATGGAATATTTTGTATATAGTGCTAGTTTTGATCCATAGTTCTTCCATGTATGAAGAAAAAAATGAAAAAAAAAAGAAAAATAAAATAAAATAAAAAGGAAGAACAAGTGAATAGCATCAATAAGTGCAGAATATTAATATTTGTATATTTCGTAGTTATGTTTAGTCATCCTATTTTTATCTGCTTTGTACTTTACTTATGATTGTGCTTAACCCTTTTTCCCCTCTTTTGACCCACCTAAACACTTACCACATTACAACCTTAAGCAAGTCCTTTTGATCTATTTATGCATACAATCATTGTAGAGGAGAATTGGTGTATTAGCAAGCCTATGATAACATATTTATTTTCCTATAGGAAGTTTGAGTGAAACACTAACTCTTAAACACTTGAGTGAAATGAGTGAAAACTGTGAAGAAGATTCATTTGTGCATCTTTACTTATCTTAGAGTGATTGTGTCAATTATGATTTTACTTATGCACAACAATGAAAAAGTACTCATGATATGTGCATTAACTTGATATTTGAGTTGGCTTGAATTTAAAGGATTCATACTTTAATCTATGTGAAAATGAAGTGGTAGAATTGAGTGGTTATATTTATTTTTCTTGAGGACAAGCAAAGATACAAGTGTAGGGATGTTGATAGGTGTGCATTAGGATATGTTTTTATAGGTAATTGGTATGTGTTTTCTAGCATAATTGTTGTTGATTGTTATAGTTTAGGATTCATTTTGTATGTTTTCATTAAGTTTGATTTCCATTGTCGTTCTTGTGTGTTTGATGCTAATTGAGGGTAAGAATTGACTATTTTTGTGTAGGAAAGAAGAAAGAGCAACTTGGATGTTGAACAAAAGATCAAGGAAGAGAAGACAAGAAGAGTTCATTTAGGACAATGCATTTGTGTGCAATTACCACGCTCATGGGAATCATCCAGATTCCCACATAAGTGGGAATTATAATTCGAGGCAATCTGCAAGGCTTCATTAAACCTAGGATTTTTAGACTGTAAAAACTTCATTGAGCCTCCATCTTCAAAGGAGGAGACACCCATTTTTAGAAAACACCATCCTTGATTGGAGAACACATGTTTGGAGCATTGAGGAGGGATTGAAGACAAGGATCATCACCAAGATTGGGCAAAATAGCACATCAACACTAAAATTCCATATTTTGGCAAAGAAGAGAGGGAGTCTTTCTATTCTATTTTCTTTCATTTTAATCTTCTCAATTCTTTGGAAAAATGGTTTATTTGATTGTTTATGATGTTATGGAGACCATGTTAGGCTAATTTCATTTTGTGTATTGCTTTTGAATTATTTTTTCAAAACTCCTATTTTATTGAATTGAATGAAGTGTCTTTGATGATTGTTGTTTTAAATTGTTTTCTTGCAACAAATCAAGAGAGTGAGTAAGATGAGATCCACGTAGGATTGTATAACGAGAGTTGGTGACCTATAGACTAGAGATCATTATGTCAATTGAATAGTTAGAAGAGAGATCTCAATTAGTCAATTGATCACCCATATGATAGTTTAATAACTAGTTGAATCAGTCTAATCATTAGGTAGGTTGAGAGATCAGTCAATCGATTCTCGTTAATTCAATTAGGGAAAAATAGTTACACCTTGAGAGATAGTAATTAATACATTCGAAAATCTAGGGTGAGACACAATTCATTCAAGCAAATAAGAGGGAGAACAAATAATGAAAATGTAATCTCTAGCATTTAGATTCTTGAATTCATATTTTCTGCAATTACAGTATCATCCATTGTTTACATTAGTGTTTTAATTTTAATTTAATTTTCTAGATTATTTGCATTTGAAAATTTAATTTCTTAAACAAAGTTGTGTCTAAGTTAAGCAGTGTCTAGGCATCAATCCCTGTGGGATCGATATTCGCTTTTTTTACTACAAGTCATGAACCTTTCATTTATAGTTTTTGAGCATAAAACAAGTAGATAAGTTTTACCGTCAGCAAGTTTTTGACACCATTGTCGAGGATTGATTGTTGAGCATCGTGTTTGATTTAGATTACTTTGATTTAAGAGTTTTTGATACTTTTCCTTGTGTATTTCAAGTGCATAAACACGAGGAGTACACGAAGGATGAAAGAAGCTATAGAGGAAGAATTTCCCGATATTAAGAAGCACGAAGGGCAAAGCATGTAAACTTCTCAAATCAGGACATGGTTGAAGAAGGAGAGCAAGGAGGACCAAAAAGGACACTCATAGATTTCATAAGACCAGGGTTTAGTGCTCAAGGAGTGACGAGGCCGATAGTTCAATCAAATAATTTTGAGATAAAGCCGGCGCTACTTAACATTCTTTAAAATAGTTTGCAACTTTACAGGCTATCCAACGAGGATTTGAATTCCCACATTGTAAATTTCTTAGAGACTTGTGATACATTCAAATTCAACGGAGTGTCTGACGATATGGCGAATCTATAACTATTTTCATTCACATTGAAGGATTGGGCTAAATATGGTACAATTCATTAAATTTAGGCCAGATTACAAATTGGAAGTAGCTCGTCTAAGCATTTATTGCCAATATTTTTTGTTAACTAAGACGAAGAGGATTATCAAAGAGATAACAAATTTCTAGTAGAGCGACAGAGAATTTCTCTACGAAGCTTGGGAGAGATTTAAGGAACTTCAGAGGAGCTGTCCATATCACAACCTCTTGAGGGACATTATTATTGCTTTAGCTCGTTTTTATAATCACAATTTAGAAGAGAAGTATACAACGCCGCATGATATTTTTGACATATTGTATTTAAGGCGTCTTGAGATTGTGGAGGTCCATTCTATGGAACTCTGTAATTCTCAATCGCGTGCTGCAGTTAAGAACAGGAGAAGAATTAGTATAACTATATCCTGACCATCCACATCTCGAGCAGCTTAAGATCTAGATGACAAAGCGGAAGCAGCAAAACCTAGAGCACCAGCAGGGGCTGACCAACTCCTTTAAACCTTGAACAAATAGCCTCTAACCAACAACGTATGACATCTAAACTAAATGAGCTTAGCACACAAATGCGGACAGCACATAAGGAGCAATGTAGTTTGAAAAAGAGGTTCCTCAATTTCTATCAGAGGAAGCTCCTACGTCATCACCATCACCACCATCTTCGAAATAAGCTTTTCTTGCCCTTTAACTTTTAAATTTTGTTGTTTCATTTGTGTGATTGCATTTCATTTTATATGTATTTGGTTTCTATTATTTGTTTGTGTGTTATGTCTTTTATTTAGTTCTAATTTCTTTAATGTTGATTCAATTTCAGTATTTTCTATTTGGGTTCATATCATTCGTTTGTTTAAATTTCTTTTGTTTAGTTTGTTTTCATGTTTTTGTATGGTTTGATGTCATTTCACTTTATTTGGTTGTTGTCTTATCATAATGAGGACAATGTGAACCTTAAGTGTGGGGAGGTGACATCAAAGTTCTTAGTTGCATTTTGTGTTTAATATGATGCATATTTAGGCATATTGTATGTGCTTTGTGTTAGCAATGGAACCACTTTTGAGTCACTCTAACAAATATTGCCATGAAATTCTATCATTTTAGTTGGAATTAGGCTACTTAAGTGGAAAGTTAACCATATAGAGTGATAAAAAGTAGTTGGTTACATAAACTTAGTCACAAATTGACATTTGAACAATGAGGTAGTGTAGAGATGCATAATGAGTCTTCATTTGAGCTAAAGTGAGGATTGAACCATATGACTCCATCTATAGTCATTTCATTTCTTTGTTGAGTGTACTTCTATAGGTTACTACCTTCAAAACTTCCTTTGAATCGATTTGAGTCTACTAGATGCATGCCTAACAGGGATGATCTAGGGCCTTTTTGTGTTAGCCCTTGGCTTAAATGACCTACCTGTTAATTATTCCTTGCTACCCCCACTGGTACTTAACCTTTTGTTTGTGAAACACCCAAAATTTTAAAACTTTAAAGCCCACTATCCTACCCTTTTCACAAGTTTAATAAAGTATTAAGTAAAATATTAGGTGGGATTGTGTGAAACTTTTATTGAGGTAAATTAAGTACATTTTTGCCCATGGACTATTTTATACGTAGTGCTAGTTTTGATCTATAGTTCTTCCATGTATGAAAAAAAAGAAAAAAATTAAAAAAATAAAAAGAAAATAAAAGAAAAAGGAAGAATAAGTGAATAGCATCAATAAGTGCAGAATATTAATATTTGTATGCCTCATAGTTATGTTTCGTTATCCCATTTTTATCCGCTTTGTACTTTACTTATGCTTGTGCTTAACCCTCTTTCCCCTCTTTTGACCTACCTTAACCCTAACCACATTACAACCCTAATCAATTCCTTTTGATCTATTTATGCATGCAATCATTGTAGAGGAGAAATGGTGTATTAGCAAGTCTATGATAGTGTAGTTTCCTATAAGAAGTTTGAGTAAAACACTAACCCTTAATCAATTAAGCGAAATGAGTGAAAATCTGAGGAAGATTCATTTGTGCATCTTTACTTATCTTTGAGTGATTGTGTCAATTATGAGTTTGCTTATATGCACCAATGAAAAAGTAGTCATGATATATGCATTAACTTAATATTTGAGTTGGCTTGAATTTGACGGATTGTATGCTTTGATCTATGTGAAAATGAAGTGGTAGAATTGAGTGGTTGTATTTATTTTGTTTGAGGATAAGCAAAGATTCAAGTATGGGGATGTTGATAGGTTTGCATTAGGATATGTTTTTATAGGTAATTGGCATGTCTTTTCTAGCATAATTGTTGTTGATTATTCTAGTTTAGGATTCATTTTATATGTTTTCATTAAGTTTGATTTCCAATATTGTTCTTGTGTGTTTGATGCTAATTAAGGGTAAGAATTGACTATTTTTGTGTAGGAAAGAAGAGGTAGCAACTTGGAGGTTGAACAAAAGATCAAAGAAGAGAAGACAAGAAGAGTTCATTTGGGACAAATTTCCACGTTCGTGGGAATCATGCATATTCCCACTGACGTGGGAATTGTAATCCTAGGCAATCTGCGAGGCTTCATTAAACCTAGGATTTTTTCACTATAAAAGCATCATTAAGCCCCCATCTTCAAAGGAGAGGACACCCACCTGTAGAAACACCATTCTTGACTGGAGAACACATGTTTGGAGCATTGAGGAGGGATTGAAGATAAGGATCATCATCAAGATTGGGAAAAATAGCACATCAACACCAAAATTCTAGATTTTGGCAAACGAGTTTTTTCACTATAAAAGCATCATTAAGCTTCCATCTTCAAAGGAGAGGACACCCACCTATAGAAACACCATCCTTGACTGGAGAACACATGTTTGGAGCATTGAGGAGGGATTGAAGATAAGGATCATCATCAAGATTGGGCAAAATAGCACATCAACAACGAAATTCCAGATTTTTGCAAAAAAGTCTTTCTATTCTATTTCTTTCATTTTATTCTTTTCAATTCTTTGTAAAAATGGTTTATGTGATTGTTGATGATGTTATGGAGACCAAATTAGGGTGATTTCATTTTAAGGATTGCTTTTGAATTATTTTGTCAAAACTCCTATTTTATTGAATTGAATTAACTGTCTTTGATGATTGTTATTTTAAATTATTGTCTTGCAACAAATCGAGAGAGTTAGTGAGATGAGATTTGTGTAGGATTATTCAACGAGAGTTGGTGACCTATAGAATAGCAATCATTATGTCAATTGAATAGTTAGAAGAGAGATCTCAATTAGTCAATTGATCACCCATAGGAAAGTTTAGCAACTAGTTCAATCGGTAGAGTCATTAGGTAGGTTGAGAGATCATTCAATTAATTCCTGTTATTTCAATTAGAGACAAATAGTTACACCTTGAAAGAGGGTAATTAGTACATTCGAAAAACTAAGGTGAGACACAATTCAATCAATAAAATAAGAGGGAGATAGAATAAAGAAAAAGTAATTTCTAGCATTTAGATTATTCAATTCAGATTTTCTTCAATTGCGATATCATCTGTAGTTTACATTAGTCTTTTAATTTTAATTTAATTTTCCAGATTATTTGCATTTGAAAATTTAGTTTCTTAAACAAAGTTGCGTCTAAGTTAAGCGATGTCTAAGCATCAATTCCTGTGGGATTGATGTCCGCTCTTTTTACTATAAGTCACGACCTGTTTACTTATGATTTTTTAGCATAAAATAAGCAGATAGGTTTTACCATCAACACGTTTTTGGCACCGTTTCCGAGGATTGATTGTTAAAGATCTTGTTTGATTTATATTACTTTGAATTAAGAGTTTTTGATACTTTTCCTTATGTATTTGTAAGTGCATGAACACAAGGAGTACACGAAGTACAAAAGAAGCTATAGAGGACAAATTTTCTGACATTAAGAAGCATGAAAGAGAAATAAGAAGGTCAAAGCGTCTAAACTTCTCAAATTCGAATATGGTTGAAGAAGGAGAGCAAAGAGGACCAGAAAGGACACTCATGGTTCTCATGAGGCCAAGGTTTAGTCCTCAAGGAGTGACGAGGCCTGTAGTTCAAGCAAATAATTTTAAGATAAAGTCGACACTACTTAACATTCTTCAAAACAGTGTGCAATTCTGCAGGCTATCCAATAAGGATCCGAATGCCCACATCCCAATTTTCTTAGAGATTTGTGACACATTCATGTTCAAAGGAATGTTTGATGATGCAGTGAAGCTACGACTATTTACATTCACATTGAAGGATCGAGCTAAAACATGATACGTTTCCTTAAATCTAGGCCATATTACGACTTAGGAGCAACTTGCCCAAGCATTCCTCGCCAAATATTTTTCGTTAAAAAAGAAAACAAGGATTATCAAGGAGATAACAAATTTCCAGTAGAGCGAAGAAGAATATCTCTACGACACTCACTACAAGAAAATCATGAATTAGTGACGGAAATTATTCGACGGATAAAAAACCATAGCTATTTACCGACAGAAAACAACAATCCGTCGGTAAATAAGTTGTACTATTTATATATAGCGACAGAAATATATTACCGTTGGTAATACTGGAGGGAATGAATTTCGCACAAAATCTCCGACGACATATAGTGACGACACAACCTTTACTGTCAGCAAAAAAAGTGGGAATGCTTCCTGCAATTTAATTGCTTCGGACATATACCGATGGAATATATTCCGTCGATAAGTTATGCTCAATGTTTGCTATTCACTGACGGAATATTGTCTGTCAGTAAACTTGATTTTAAGTTTACCGACGACGTAACCGTGACCGTTGGTAATAATTGTAGGAATGCTTCCTACAATTAACTAGCTTCGAACATTTATTGACGGAATAGGCACCGTCGGTAAATGTGGTTAGGCTTCTGTTATATACTGACGTAATGTGTTCCGTCGGTATACATTAAATTAACTTTACCGATGGGAATTTATTTCTGTCGCAAAATGTAGTGGTAACAAGACTCGGTGAAATAATAAAGAAATTTAAATACCGACAGAATGTATATTCTTTCGGTAAATGTCGACTAGTTAATAAATAAAACGACGTTGTTTGGTTGAAAACCAAATGACGCCAAACGACGTCGTTTGGTTCATCGTCTTTAACACAAACCAAACCCTCCTATTTCTTCTTCTTCTCTCCTCCCGTTGCGTAGTCTAATTCTGACCCCCTTCCTTGCATTTTTTAGCCATTTTTTAACCGTTTTTTGGCTCATCGTGTGTCGTTTAAGGTAATCTCTCTAATGGGTGTATTATTTCTCCAAAAAACACATGTTTTTAATGTTAACCGTGGGTGTTTAGGTAATGAAATTTTGCTTGATTATTGTTGTTGTTTGTGGTTTTTTTGTGTCATTGTTGGTTGATTTGTTGTTTATATGTGT
>JANQBM010856548.1:0-13597 GCA_025594535.1 Erythroxylum domingense | reverse complement strand
TAGTGGTTGTACAAGCTACATGTCCTCAAATCTTGGTCTGTTTAAGCAATTGGACAGATCAATTCATGCTAATGTGAGACTTGGAGATGGATAGTGCATCTTTGTGGAAAGGAAAGGGATGGTCGAGATATGCTCCAAGAAAGGACTCAAGACTATTTCTGATGTTCTTTTTGTGCCTAAAATCCAGCACAACCTTCTCAGTATGGCACAACTCATTGAGAAAGGGTTCAAAGTATTCTTTGAACATGATGTGAGTAGAATTATAGATCCAAATGGAAGTGATATTGTTAGAGTTAAAGTGAGAAACAAATGCTTCTCTCTGAGAATGGAGGATATGCAGCAGTTTGCTCTAATCAGTAACGTACAACTGACTAATCTTTGGCACAAGAGATTGAGAAACTTTCATCTAAGAGGTCTTGAGGAAATGGCAAGAAAGAAGATGGTTGATGATCCTCCTGCGGAGCTGAGTGATGGATCTTAGTGTACCACTTGCTTTAAAGGCAAGCAAGCTCGACTTCCTTTCCCAAAGACATCTTGGAGAGCCAATGAACTGCTACAGCTGGTTCACATGGACGTGTGTGGTCCAATGTCCGAGGAGTCCTTGAGTGGTAACAAGTATTTTCTATTGATGATTGATGACTATTTAAGATACTCATGACTTTATAGTTTTAAAAGTAAGGAGGAAGTAGCTGATATTTTTAAGAAATTTAAGAGTCTTGAAGAGAATCAACGTGGTAGGAAAATCAAATTTGCAAGAACTTACAATGGAAGCAAGTTTATTACAGAAAAATTTAAGTTTCTGTGTAAAGAAGCAGGCATTAAGCATCAGCTGATAACTCCCTACACTACTTAGAAAAATGGAGTGGTAGAGAGAAGAAACAGAACTATCATGGAGATGGTGAGGTGCATGCTTGAGGAGAAGGGACTTCCCAGTAAGTTTTGGGTAGAAGCTACAAGTACAACCTATTTTCTATTGAACAGGCTGCTCATCAAGGCTTTTGATGGGAAGACACCTCATGAGATATGGTGTGGTGTGAAGCCTAAGCTCAGGAATCCCAAGATCTTCGGGACTCTATGTTATTCCCATGTACCACAAGTCAGAAGAGGCAAGTTAGACAGTAAGAATGACCCTGCTATCTTTGTTGGGTTTTCTAAAGTTACTAAGGGATATAGACTCTATTTTCCTGACTTAAATAGAGTCGAAGTGAGTAGGGATGTTCATTTTCCTGAGAATGAACAATGGAATTGGAAAAAGAAAGAACAAAAGCCTGTTAGCTCTTCTCCGAAGGACAGTGAGCAACATATTAAGTACTACAGTGGCATGGATCTCACTTATCCCTCCGTACTTGATGATGATACTCTAGAGGATGAGAATGGTGTTGGACATCAAGAAGTGGATATTGATCATGTTCTTATGAGAGGAATAAGAACTTTGATAGACGTCTAAGAGAGAAGCTATGCTGCAGTCTATGAGCCCTCTCATATGCAGGAGGCTCTAAGTGATGAGAAGTGGAAGACTACAATGCAGGAGGAGCTGGAAATGATCCACAAGAACATAACTTGGACACATGTTGGGAGACCAAGTAAAAGAAAAGTGATTGGCTTCATATGGGTGTTCAAATTGAAATTAAATCCTGATGGTTTTGTCAGTAGGTACAAAGCTCGACTGGTAGTGAAGGGGTATGCATAGATAGAAGGTGTAGACTTCAGTGAAACCTTTGCACCAGTGGCAAGGCTTAAGACCATAAGATTGATCTTGGTTATAGCAGCTGAGAAAGAGTGGGAGGTACACCAAATGGATGTCAAGTCTGCTTTCCTAAATGGAGAGTTACAAGAGGAGATTTATGTGGATCAACCAGAAGGCTTTATTATTAAAGGGCAAGAAGATAAAGTGTACAAGCTAAACAAGGCATTATATGGATTGAAGCAAGCACCAAGGTGTTGGTACTCGAAGACAGACATCTTTCTACTGCAAATTTGCTTTCAGAGAAGTAGCGGTGAACCCACACTCTATCTCAGAGTTGAAGAAGGGCATGTATCTATGGTTTCTATTTATGTTGATGATTTGCTCCTAACTGGAAGTTCAAGTGTTCAGGTCAAAGACTTGAAACTTTTGTTTAGTAGCACATTTGAAATGACAAATCTTGGTCTCATAAAGCATTTTTTGGGTATGGAGATAGCTCAAAGGAAGGGACAGATTTTTGTAAGTCAAAAAAAGTACATAAGAGATGTGCTAAAAAGATTTCAAATGGATCAGTGCAAACCAGTTTCAACTACTATGTGTACAAAAGAGAAGTTGATGCAGAAGGTAGAAGGTGAAGAAGTTGATAGCAGAAGGTATAGGAGTATGATTGGTTGTCTTATGTACATAGCAGCTACCAAACAAGATTTGCAATTTGCTGTGAGTGTGCTCTCTTGATTCATGAGCAATCCATGAAAGTTGCACTTGATTACTAAAAAAACAGTTCTGAGGTATCTTAGAGGTACTCTAAATAATGACTTGCTTTATGAGAAGACTAGAGAATGTGATCTGAAATGTTATGTGGACAATGATTGGGGTGGTTCTTCAAATGACATGAAGAGCACTTCTGGATTTTGTTTCACTTTAGGATCAGCTTGTTTTTCGTAGAGTTCAAATAAGTAAGAACTGGTAACCTTATCCACTGTAGAAACTGAGCTATTTGCAGCTACTTCTATAGCAAAACAAGTTGTCTGGATCAAAAAAAGTACTTTTAGACTTGCAGGTGAATGTGCAGAATGCTACACTGATGTATGTTAGCAATTAGGCAGCCATTTCCATTTCAATGAACCTAATGTTTCATGGGAGGACCAAACACTTTAAACTCAAATATTACTATTTGAGCGATGCACAACAGGATGGTGAACTGAAGTTGGTGTATATGCAAATAGAGGAGCAAATGGTTGATCTGTTTACTAAAGCTTTCTATGTCTCGAGGTTTGAATACCTTAGAGAATTGGTTGGAGTGAAAGCTAAGGCTCTAAGTCAAGGAGGAGCATGAAGAAGTGACTCAGAGAATACAAGTCGAGTCAAAGTTGCTTGAAGCTGAAGACTGTTTAGGTTGGCTTGTAATATAACTTACAGTTAGTTAGTTAGTTAGTTAGTTAAAATTTTTAAATTTATGTTAATGACAGTTAGTAGTCAAGTGTGTATAAAAGCTGAATACCAGAAGTTGTAATTGATAGCATTCGTTCAATAAAACTCAGATTACACACAAAATACTCGAGTTCTCTCTACTCTCTATTTTCTTCTTTCTCTCTTCTCAGTTCTGCTGATTACTTCAAGAAGTTCTTTACTATTCTTTAAATAGTTTATCAATTCCCTACTAGAATTAATTACATACAAACCTATGTGTGATAGATAACAATAACAAATCGTAACACACGTGTATTCTAACAATACACTCATGCTTACCCATCTCGTATTATGAAAGAAGATTTCAAGTTTTGAGAAAGATGAAGAAGAAAATGGAGGAAAATAATTGAACTTGGCATTTAAATTTTGGACAAAAACAAAAACACGTCCCGCGTTTCGTCTCCAAATTTCAAGTTGTCTTCGATTTTCTTTTTCTTCTCCCACTCCGCTTTCCTGACTCCTACTTCCAAAGGAAGTGTGAAATGTACTTCCCTACTACAGCATTGAGATTGCAAGGCAAAGCCAGTAATAGCCTAATTCACCGTACATGTTCACAAAGGATCTCTGTGTAAGAACAATGGACTTAGTGATGAAACTTGCTTGGCTTCCTTTCTTGGAGTATTAATAGTTTGTTCTGTGCTTGAAGGAACACCAACCCTTCTTTCAGTGTCCTGAAAAAATGAATATATCAGTCATTTGATGGAATGATGTGTTCTTTTTCTTCACGTTCTAGCCTATACAAATACATAACTCATCGAAGTCTTTGCTTATGGTTCTCAGATAGTGATCAGATGGGTTTCTCATAGTAGGGCATCGGAATAGGAAAAGGCTTGAATAGAGAGAGAAATTCATACTGTTTGCGCTTACTTACTAATTTGCTTATTAACAAATAAAGACAGCCGTGTTGACTTATCCCTTTTCCTACCAATGATTGCTTCCACTTGAGGAGACTAACTTGGAATCCAGTTGACGCAATAACAGCAGGAAAATGCATAGGAAATTATTATACATCGATATGCTTGATCCTTGATCACTGTAAAGTGATAAAACTTTTGATATGACACCTCTTCTGCCAATTTAATAGGACCGAAGTAGACAATTTTACCGGCAGAGAGAAGGCAAAGATTATGGAAAAGCTCGAAAACTTCGCTGCTAGGTTGATGAATGGAGGCAATACTGCCGTTCGTGATATGGTAAGAGGTCGCACCGTCGAGTCCACTAGTGGGTCCTACTTTAATTAAAAAAGTTTAAAAAATTACACTTCATCAATATATAACTGCCGGACTAGTCATGAACTTATTTGAATGTTGAATCATTTGCAAATGTTTGGAATTCATTTTGCTCCAAAACGTTAACATCTAACTTATATTTTACTGTAAGCATTGAAGCTTAAGATGCTCTTTCGGCCTAAAAGGTTAAGTATTTTAGGATTGATTATTTCATAATTTTAATTTATCTTCTATTAATTATCATGATAAAAGTTAAATTACAATTAAAATACTGAAATAAAAATTATTCCAATGAAATAAATATAGATTTTATTTTTCTTTTATTTCAACCAATCAATATCAATACATTATAATACTAATATATATTGCCCTACAAAACAAAGCTTCCTTAAACGACTTCACTCTTTGGGGTTTGATTAGGCAATGCCACTATTATCACTAAGGAGATTAACATAACTTTGGCCATGAAATTAACAACACTTATCCAACATCAGGTATGATGATCAATCACGGTTAAACCTATAAAATTAAATCATGTAAAGGTTTCTTTCCATAATAACTTGCCTTGACCATTAGGAAGAATACAATACATTCAAATAAATTTCCGCAAGAATAGTCTTACAAATATAATCATATATATCAATCTTCATAGGAGAGACAGTGGACCAAAGAAAATGTTAAGTACCGAAATATTATTTATATATTGGTATATATATCTCTTTTCCTTCATCTGTTAGAATCCAATCGTGATCGAATTATGGGCACAGTGGAAAACAAAATTTTTATGGATCTCGATAATTGAATAAACTTGAATAAAATATAAAACGATTTAGAAATTGTACTTTGTTTGTCTTCCTGTTGAGAAACCTTTGAAAAAAAATTTCCGGTTGATCAATCACGAGTTATTCAAATGTCTAGTCTTTGATGGTATCCACAGAACAATTCTCAAAACTGATTTGAGAGGAAAAAGACAAGTGCTTGCTTCTCTATTGTTCTTCCCTTCTTAAATAGAAAAATCATGAGTCTTTAATTAAAATTAAATTTCTTTAATTATAATTAAAATCAAATTTTAATTCTAATTAATTTAATTTTAATAAAATCAAATATCTCATATTTGATCCCTAAAGTTTCTCAAACTTTATAATTAAGTCCAGCTTAATTAAATTGATTTTTTTCACAAATTACTCTTTGATCTGTGACCCATTAGGTTCCTAATAAATTAACAATGATTATAAATTGCAATTCTAATTTGCAATTAGAATTAGACAAATTAAAATTTTTTTAATTTATCTTTAATTCTCCAGTTAAATAATTAATAATCATAAATCATGATTAATTTCTAGCAATATGTCATGATTACCCAAATATCAGAAATGTCAAAGTGATTGACTTAACATGTCTATGCATGGCTATGAAGTATAATTGAATCATTTTGTCATTCAATATTCCAATTGGACAGAGTACGAATATAGCGTCTACTTTTATCATCCAATCATGTTTGTTCTTGATAATTAGTAATTGATTTATAATTGAAATTTGAAAACTCTTTTTCAAATGTCAATTCACTTTGGCCGGAGAATTCCATAAATTATTATTAATCAAGAACAGTAGAATATTCTCTCTAATTACTTTAGAGTGACAAATCCTATATTGACTTACTTAACTATCTATATATGGTTCATACTGTATCCAATTACTACCGACTGAATTATCATAAGACGATTCATAAGTAGCATCAAAACATAGTAATTCCCACACTAGATACCTTGGTAATCTCAAGGCTGAGGATCAATTATACAACCATCATTATGAGATAATCCATACACACACAAGTAATATTCCATCTAGAATTCTCATAATTGGGTAAGTTCAGTGACTTATTATCTAATAATCACCCACACATTAGTTTAAGTATCTCTATACTTTAACTTATGAAATCAATTACTTTTTTCATAAGAATGAAACATAATGTGTACTAGTTTTACCGTTTTAACAATATCCCATCTTAATGAAACTACAACTAGGAATATTTAAGAATAATACATAAGTGTAAATTGAATCTCATAATTATGATCTCATCATAATTTCAATTACACACTAATTATTTCAAGGATTTTACCTTTAGTATTAAAACATAAAATGTTAATTAAATTAATACATAAAGATAAATAAAGCCTTTTCATTAATTCAAAATAAAGTGTTTTCATTAATACATAAACTAACAATCTCTTACTTGCACTAAAGTCAATCTCCTATGAATCTAATACCATATCCATCCATATGTCAATCATGTCTCTTTTGAGACAATGACTTAGTAAAAGGATCTGCTAGATTCTCTTCAGTGGGAACTTACTCCAATACTATATCTTTTCGATCCACTATTTTCTTGATCAAGTGAAACTTCCTGAGTACATATTTGGACCGTTGATGAGAGCTGGATTCCTTTGCTTGCGCAATAACACCGTTGTTGTCACAATACAATACTATAGGCTCAACAATGCTAGGAACCACTCCAAGTTCAGTGATAAACTTCTTGATCTAAATTGTTTCCTTTGTCGCCTCTGACACTGAAATCTACTCTACTTCGATCGTTGAATCTGCAATGGTTGGTTGTTTGGAACTCTTCCAACTTACTGTACCACCATTTAGAATGAAGATGTACCCTGAATGTGATCTACTTCATTATGATCTGAATGGAAACTAGCATCTGAATATCCTTGAACTCTTAGTTCATCTCCTCCATAGACTAAGAAATATCTTTAGTTCTTCTTAAGTATTTTAAGATATTTTTCACAACTGTCTAGTGACCCTCACTAGGATTAGACTAAAACCTGCTCGTTATGCTTAAAGTATAAGAAACATCTGGTCTAGAACATATCATCGCATACATGATTGATCCAATTATCGAAGCATATGGAATACAATTCATTTTATCTCTCTCCTATTGTGTCTTTGGATACATACTTTGTGAGAGAGAAATCCCATGCGATATAGATAAGAATCCTTTCTTGGAATTCTCTATGCTAAACCTCTTTAGCACTTTTATCTATGTATGTGTATTGTGACAATCTAAGCAAACTTTTTGATCTATCTCTATAGATCTTTATTTCCATAATATAAGATGCTTCTCCCATATCCTTCATAGAAAAGTTCTTAGATAACCAGATCTTTACAGATTGTAGCATAGGTATATCGCTTCCAATTAGTAATATATCATCCATATATAGTACCAAGAAAATGACTACACTCTCGCTAACCTTCTTATAGACACATGGTTCATCCACATTTTTAATAAAATCAAACTTTATGATTATCTCAACAAAACGGATGTTCCAACTCTGTGACCCTTGCTTAAGTCCATAATTGGACCTTTTCAACTTGCATTCTTGATTAGGAAATCTCTTAGATTTAAAACCTTCAGGTTGTATCATATACACAACCTCTTTTAAATTCCCATTGAGAAATGTCGTTTGACATCAATTTGCTAGATTTCATAATCATAATATGCTGCTATGGCTAACAAGATTATGATGGATTTTAGCATAGTTACTGGCAAAAAGGTTTCATCAAAATCAACTCCTTATTTTTGTTTGTAACCTTTAGTCACTAACCTTGCTTTGTACGTATGTACATTACCATCCATGTCAGTTTTTCTCTTAAAAACCCACTTGCATACAATAGGTACAATACTAGTAGGTGCATCAACTAAAGTCCATACTTGGTTAGTATAAATGGATTCCATTTCAAATCTCATAACTTCTTGTCATTTTAAAGAATCAACATCAGACATTTCTTCTTTAAAAAAAGTAGGCTCATCATGTATGAGTGATACATTACCCTTTTCCTACTCAATATGTAGATCTAATCTAGTGGGAGGATGACGTATTCTACTAGTTCGTCACGGATTATATGCCTCTTAAACTCTCGGTTGTACATCATATGTATCAACTTGAGGTTCTTGTTCCATTTTGATGTGAATTTGTGGCTTTTGAACTTCTCTAAGTTCAACCTCACTCTTACTACTTTCTTTGAGAATAAATTCTCTTTCTAAGAATGTAGCCTGTCTTGAGACAAACACCTTTTGCTTAATAGGATGATAAAATTGATAATCGAAACTCTCTTTCGGATACCACACAAATTTGCATTTATCTGATTTAGCTTGAAGCTTATCAAATATAGCACGCTTCATATAAGCTTAACATCCCTAAATCTGTAAGTGTGATAATCCAAGTCTTCTACCAGTCCATATCTTATATGATATCTTTTCAACTGATTTAGATGGAACTCTATTTAGAAGATATATTGAAGTTTCAATTGCGTATCCCCAAAAGGAAATAGGAAGGACTGCAGGACTCATCATGGAACTACTATATCTAAAAGTGTTCGATTTCTCCTCTCAGAAACTCCATTATGTTATGGAGTTGTAGGAGGAGACCATTGTGAGAGAATCCCATTCTCCTTTAAGTAACCAAAAAACTCGTGATCTAAGTATTCACCACCTCGATCTGATCTAAGTATTTTAATACTTTTCCCAGTTTGTTTCTCTACCTCTAGTCTAAATTCTTTGAACTTTTCAAATGATTCAGACTTTCGTTTCATCAAGTACACATAACTATATTTAGAATGGTCATTTGTGAATGTAATGAAATACAAGAATCCATTTCTAACATTTGTGGACATAAGCCCACATACATTTGAATGTATTAATTCTAGAAACTAACTAGCACGTTGTTGCTTTCCCTTAAAGGGTAGTTTGGTCATTTTTTCCAATAAACAAGATTCACAAGTTTCATATGATTCATAATCAAAAGGATCCAAATATCTTTCTTTATGTAATTTTGTGATTATGATATGACCTAACCTACAATGCCATAAGTAAGATAGAGTTTGGTTACTTAATTTTCTTTTCTTACTATTTTTGTTAAAAATTGGCCTTTCAAGATCTAACTCATACAAACCATTTGTAAGCCATCCAGATCCATAATAAACGTCATCGTTATAAAAAGACAACTGTTATCCTTAATTATAAAGACAAATCCATTCAAATCCAAATATAAAATATAAATGATGTTTCTTGTAATAACAGGAACATTATAACAATTATCAAGTTCTAATACAAGGCTAGAAGGCAAAGTTAAGCTATAATTTCGTACAGCTAATGCAGCAACTCTTGCTCTATTGCCAACTCACAAGTCCATTTTACCTTTCTTAAATGATCTACTTCTTGTAACATCTGCATGTTATTACATATATGAGAACCATAACTAGTATCTAATACCCAAGAATGTGGAATAGAAGTAGAAAAATTAATCTCAATCACAAACATACCTGAAGAGACAACTTCTTTAAGCTTTTTATCTTTTAGGCTAGCAAGATAAGATGGGCAGTTCCTCTTCCAATGTCCGTTGACTCTGCAATGAAAACATGTGCCCTTGTCATTGCTCTTCTTCTTGACACCTTATTTGGCCTTTACTCCATTAGTAGAAGCCTTTTGTTTCTTGTTATTATTCTTCTTAAAGCCCTTTTTCTTGATTTTAGAAGAACTGATAATAAGTACAGAACTGGGTTCCTTCTTAAAATACCCTTCCGTAGTCTTGAGCATGTTCAATAGTTCAGGCAATGTCATGTCCTTCTGGTTCATGTTGAAGTTCAAGAAAAAATGTGAAAAACTCAAACTTAGAGACTGCAGCACCAGATCAACGCTTTATGGTCTATGATAAAACCTAATTGGGCCAATTTTTTTAATATACCCAATCATCTTCAGCACATGAAGGTTGACTGAACATCCTTCTTTCATTTTGCATTGAAACAATACCTTGGAGATTTGATATCTCTCCACCCTACTTTGTATACCAAATAACTCCTTAAGATGTAATATCATAGTAGGTGCATCCATGTTCTCATGCTTCCTGTGAAGTTTAGGAGACATGCACGCTAACATCACACATGTAACTTGTTCAACGTCATCAATATAATACTGATATTTCTCCCAATCTTCATCAGTTGCATCTGAACAAGGTTCTGATGGAGCAAGAGTATTAAGAACGTATAACTTCTTTTCTTACCTAAGAACTATTCTTAAGTTTCATAGCTAGTATGAAAAGTTGGGTCCAGTCAGTTTGTTAGCGTCCATGATGCTCCTTAATGTCAGGTTGGTACTCATCTTCAAATTCAATAACCAAAAATCATAAAAGGAGCATATATTAATTTATATCCAAAAATAAAATAAAATAAGGACTTTAAAATTATTTGATTACTCCCACTATTTTATTCAAAATAATAACCCTCACTATTATATCAAAAAATTATCAAATAATTTCTTAGTGTGCTAGGATCCTATTTAAAATTAATTGATCTTAAGTATGCTCAATAAACCAACTAAAATTAAATTAGGTAGAAAACTACTTTTTAATCACATCTCATATGACTCCTGGAACTGTTAGTGACAACTTTTGTCAAAATATATCATATATATTATTCCTAACCCTGCCTCTAAATCTATGTGATCATGAGTTTACTCATCTAAATCATACAAATTTAGTTAAGTAGGACCCATTAATTTAAGATAAAATATATTCGGGTTAAAGCGATTTTGAGTTTACTCAACAAGCCAAACTATAAACAAAATTATGGTTTTATTCTCAGATAATGGAAGACAATTATTATGTTCCTAACGTGTACTTAATATTTTGTTGAAGGATTTAAAATTTTGAAGAATTTCTGATCTCTTCAAAATAATATAATCTCATTATATTTATAATTTCAAACATAATCTAATTTTGAAAGAAATTATTTAAAATTGATGATTGATTCTAATTATTGATTTGACAATAATTTAATTTAATAATTCAACTATTCAAAAATTAAATGAAATTCCAAAACTTTTCTTAATAAAGTTCCTTTTGAAAATAATTTTCAAAATTTAGTAAAACTATAAATTAATTTAATCTCTATTAAATTAATTAAATTGAAATTTTAATATTTTTTTAAAAATACTTAAAAGACTTACTAGTACGTGCACTACACGTGCCATACAGTCTAAGGTTGCATGCGCCCGCAGTTAACGAAGCGTTGACTGGCGCGTGCAATCACGTTAACACGATCACTTCATTCGTAGATTCACACGCCAATCGTCATCTTTATGAAAACTGTCTTTGATTTTGTCTACCTCTGACGATTCAGAGAACCGACCCACAATCCCTTGTGTTTCCACATTTACCCAACTTTCAGGTAATGCTCCACTTCACTCATACAAAGCACCTTCCTTGGACTACAATTGTCAGCTCTTATAACCATCCACACCAGTGAACCGTCGACATCAATTTGCTCACCGTCGTCCTCTGCACCGCCTGATTCCATGGGTGAGTTTTAACCCATCCTTTTTACACGATGATGACGCCAATCAATGGCGTCATTGATCCATAATGACTAGAAAATGCCCTGGTGAGACATTTCGCAAATGGTTTTTAAAACCATTTGTTTGTGTAATCTTTAAATCCATTAAACACAGATAAGGCAAATAGAGGAGTAGGGAACATACGTAGATAGAAACAAATGCACACATAAAGAAAAAAATCTCCAAATGCAAATATACAGGAACACATATACATGCTCTTGTTGAACAATTGGTTTTAGATTCCATAAATAGAACATGCACAAAACCCAGAATATACACATATACTTTCGGGGAAACAATTTCTAGAATCGTATTAAACTAAAAACAATAGATTCAAGCACATATGCATTGTCTTCAGGCTTTAGATTTTCCAGGACTCATAATGCAAGAGTAAGGAAACAATTTTCCAAATACACACATATGAATAGAGTTATCAGAAACAAACAAAAATGGCTTTGAATAAAGAACAACATCCACAATACAACATATTAATTTGTATCAAAATCAACAAGAATCAAGCATCGAATCTAAGTGAAACAATTAAAGGAGGCTCTGATACCACTGTTGGAATCCAACCGTGATAAAATCACGGGTGCAGTGGAAACAAAATTTTTACGGATTTTGAGCAGATCCTGATAATTGAATAAACTTGAATAAAATATAAAACGATTTAGAAATTGTACCTTATTCGTCTTCCTGTTGAAAAACCTTTGAAAAACTTTTTCTGAATGATCAATCATGAGCTATTCAAATGTCCAACAGTTGATGGTATCCACAGAGTAATTATCAAAACTGATTTGAGAAGAAGAAGACAAGTGTTAGCTTCTCTATTATTCTTCTCTTCTTAAATAGAAAAATCATAAGGGCTTTAATTTAAATTAAATTTCTTTAATTATAATTAAAATCAAATTCTAATTCTAACTAATTTAATTTTAATAAAATCAAATATCTTATATTTGATCCCTATAGTTTCTCAAACTTTATAATAAAGTCCAACTTAATTAAATTGATTTTTCTTCAATGAATTGCTCGTTAATGTGTGACCTACTAGGTTCCTAATAAATTGGCAATGATTATAAATTACAATTCTAATTCAAAATTAGAATTAGAAAAATTAAAACTTCTTTAATTTATCTTTAATTCTCCAATTAAACAATTCATAATCTTAAATTATGATTGACGTCAAGCAACATATCATGATTACCTAAATATCATAAATGTCAAAGTGATTGACTTAACCTGTCCATGTATGGCTGTGAAGTATAATTTAATCCTTTCATCATTCAATATTCTAATTAGACAGAGTATGGGTACAATGTTTACTTTTATCATCCAATACTGTTCGTTCTTGCTAATTAATAATTGATTTATAATTAAAATTTGAAAACACCTTTTGAAATGTCAATTCACTCTGGTCATAAAATTTCATAAATCATTACTAATCAAGAACAATAGAATATTCTCTCTAATTACATTAGAGTGACGAATCCTATATTGACTTACTCAACTATCTACATATGGTTCATACTATATCCAATTACTACCGATTGAATAATCCTAGGATGATTTATAAGTAGCATCAAAACACAGTAATTCCCATACTAGACACGTATGTAATAATCCAAACTGAGGATCAATTATACAACCATCAATATGAGATAATTCATAGACACGTAAGTAATATTCTATCCAAAATTCTCATAATCGGGTCAGTTCAGTGACTTATTCTCTAATAATCACGCACACATTAGTTTAAGTATCTCTATACTTTAATTTATGAGATCAATTACTTTCTTCATAAGAAAGAAACATAATGTG
>JANQBM010856484.1:0-13603 GCA_025594535.1 Erythroxylum domingense | reverse complement strand
AAACTAAGTGGTATTTCTTATTTCTAGATATCCATAAAATTTCATTTTCTTACACTCTGACATATCACCATCCTTCTCATTGTTTCTAACACTCAAACTCTTAACGAAATATTATGCATTTGGCTCATGCGGTTGTGGTCGAAAGGGCTCACTATCTTACCCTATAATCGCCTCAGCAATTAGTGGGGCTCTAGACTCATCAGTACCCTCCTCTTGTGGTAAACAATCAGGTATAGTAGATCTTTGTAAATCTTCTTGTGTTCTTCTATGAGGTGGCATCTTACTCCTCAATTTAAACATAAACATTTAGCTTACCTTTCATTTTAATCTTATTTCCTACATGTATGCAAGATATGCATGTCACTCAGTGCAATCAATCAATTTAACAATGCAAACAACTAATCACACATCTTAATAAGCCATACCACAACATATTCTAAACCTAGGAATCCTTAAAAACCATAGGTTTTGATACGAAAAATGTTAGATTAGGGTCTTGGTACTTATTTCATGGCCACATTACGAGAGGATTTATTGGAGGGCAAGTGAGAAGAAAGTTGAAAGCATAAAAAAGGTAAAGAAAAACTTGGGTGGGGCTTGGGTGACTTTAATAAAAATAAAATAAAAATGTCACGGTAAAAGTAGAGAAGTCATAGTTATGACTTAAAAAACTCAAGACCGTGTAAGGTGTGAAGTAACGGTTGTGACTTCTTAAGTCACAGTCATGCTCCACATTAGGAGGAGCTTGTGCATAATTGTGCTAGTGCATAATCATGCGCTCCTGAAATACACACTAATTTTTAACAATCATATCTCTTAATTCCAATGTCTGAAAATTACAAAATTTATACCATTAGAAAGCTAAAAGAATGATCTACAACTTTTATGAAGACAACTTTGTCTAATTTTGCCTACATCAATATAGTTTATTCATGAAAGTTAGGATACAATTTCTGTTCCCCCTTTTCTCTGCTGCCTATATAAGCTTCTGTACATTTTCCAAAAGACCCAAATCCAACAAACACTTTACATACTTACAAAACTCCTAATATAAAAAACTCCAAATAATTTACTTAAGAGAAATCTATCCAATATCCATCAGACAATATACAATTTTATTCCCAGCCGAAATTAACAACTTAACAGAGAAGAAAATTTGAACATGTTGACAAGAGAAATTCTTCAACTCTTCTTTCATTTCTCAAATTAAAAAAAGTTTCATTTCTCAAACAATGCAGAGTTTTTACAAACTTTAATTATATATCATAAGCCACATCAGTATCATAATACAAAACATATATGAATGCTCATGCTTGATATGTTTATAAAGCTACCAAAAATGATCGAACTAACTTAGTTACAAAAATATATTTTCTTGGAGTATACCGAAGTTTGCAAGGTTTAATGATCTACTTATTTTGCACCTGAGGAGTGGAAAATAATAGGATGAGCTGTGAGGCTCAGTGGCTAATATGTTTATAGTCATTGGTGACAAGCCACACATACAACCAAGCATATACCTATATTTATATTACATTTTAATCTAACTATTAGATTATCCACAGTTCAAGCTCATAGATGAACATATTATCACATAAATTAGATCATGTATTTTTTTAACATCAAATTGTAACATTCAATCGTATATCATGTTCAACAAATCAAAGTGAAATAAACATATAAAATGGCTTGAGAGAATCCCATAGAACGAAATGGAGAAACTGAAATTTACACCATAAACAAAATGAGTCCATTTCTCGGAGCTTATGTGAAACAAGCCGGTAATCGAGAGAAGGATTAAGTCAATGTGCACGTGACAAACGAAATGGTATTTCTCTTGCCCACACATGAGCAAATTTCAATGCTCACACATTTCATCACATATTCATTCTTTCACACTTCGTAGACTTTTCAGTTTTTCATCAATACAAATTGCAGTAAAATCTTTCAAGCATAAAAAGACAAAAAATCATTGTGCATTTTTCCCACATTCACAATGATTCAAAAAATAAGCATTTAAGCACACAAACATGTAACAAATTAGCCTATCATCACAATAACCATAAACATATTACCCACCTATTTACCTGTAAATCCAAACTCAAGTTCACCTTTTCTCTCACTCTTGGCTTGGATTATCTTGGTTCCCTTCAAACAAAAAAATTTTCATTCAAACAAATATAAAAATAGAAAATCCATAGAACTTTAATAATCAACGTTGGTTTTAGACTTAAACTACTCTTGGTTTAACTAAGCTAAAGTAACTAATGTCTAGTTGAAAATCCATGAAAATCATGATTAGGTTTCTTCTCTCCTTTCTCCCTTCATTTTCATCACATAAAACTCATTGTCACTAGTTTCTTCTTCCACCAAAATAAGAAGAAAAGATAGAGAATACCTAAAAACTTTCCTGAACCTTTTCCTTCTTCTTTTTCCTCCTTTTTCTTTCTTTCCTTGTTCTTCTTTTTTCCTTTTCTTTCTTTCCTTTTTCTTTTTCTGTTTCAGTTTTTGCTTCTCTTCTTTTAGTTTCTTATAGGTTTTTTCTTTCTTTCTTTATTACTTCTACACGACTCTCAATCTTTCCAAGTTTACCCTTCCACATTTAATCTAATGCCTGCTTACTCCCTAACTTAATTCTAACATTTCCATTTAATACATGTAAACACATGTAAATAAAATTTATTCATGACTAAAAGCCAATAAATTCTCATTTAATAATTCTAACTTCCAAGAAAAAGTTTGGGGTCTAACACGTACTCTATCTGGGGATCTAGTTTCTACAAGGAGATTAACAATACTAGAATGTCATCCGCTAGTAGAGAAAATTCAGACGAGAATAAGGTCCTGGGTGAATCAATTCCTTTCATTTATGGGGAAAATTACTCTTTGCATATTTATTGGGGATCACATATTTTTCTTTCTAAAGGGGTCACTAAGTCCATTGAAATATTACTTAAGGATTTTTTTTGAACCATATGATGTCGACTAAATAGTGTGCTAAAGTTAAATGGTTGTACATTTGCTTTCCAAAGATCGAAGGAGGCTTAAGTGTTCATCCTATGAAACTCACCAATTATATCCTCATCTTGAAATGGTTATGGTGGATTCTGGAAGATAGGTAAACACTTTAGATATGTTGGCTTCATTCTTATTTCCTTAAAGGCAGAAGTATATGGGTAGTCTGTAAGAACAACATCAACTACTATTTTTTGAATCAGATACTTCGTCCGAGGAACCAAGTTTAGAATCAAGTTACTCGCACCATTAGCAATGGGAAGCTCATTTCGTTATGGTTTAATAATTGGACAGGTCAAGGACCTTTAATCCAATCTCCACATGTACTCAAATGTTTTTCCTTTCCTCTCTACACTGTAATGGACTCTTTCATCCATGAATGTAGCTGGAATTTTCCAAATAACCTGAGACACTTGCATCCCCAATACCATCCCTCTCACTCCTCAGATACTTTCTTTTGGCTTGGCAGGCCAACTAGTAAACTAATAAACAAAGTCATTCAGGACTTATTAAGGGTGAGGAAACCTAAGTTATGCTGGAATAGAATCATTTGGCATAAAATGATTTTACTGAGAACCTTTTTTCTCTTATGGCTCACTATACAGAATCAGTTAAATACGGCTGATTAGATCAAATATTTGAGCATTCATTCCATATGCCTCTGTTGAGTGTATTTGCAAAACAATATACTTGTTTTACACTTAAAAACAACAAGTATAAGGGTCGTGACTTGTAGCTAGAAAACAGATATCGATCCCATAGGGATTAATGCCCAAACAACACTTAATTCAAATCAAACTTTGTTTAAGAAAGGAAATTGCTTAATGGAAATAATCTGCAAAATTAAATTAAAATTGAAAAAAATAACAATGAACAATAGACAATACCAAAATGTAGAAAATCATAATTCAAGTTTTTAATGACTAGATATCACTTTCTCCCTATTTTGTCTCCCTCTTATTTTATTAATCGAATTATGTCTCACTTAAGATGTCCAATTGTATTAACTACCCTCTCAAGGTGTAATTAATTGTCCCTAATCAAATTAAATGAAGTCAATTGAATGGTCTCTCAACCTACCCAATCACTCCACTAATTTAACTAGCTACCCTATGTGTGATTAATTGAATTAGCCAAGATCCCTCTTCTAAATAATTAATTAACGTGATGATTGTAAGTATATAGGTTCCTAACTCTCGTTATAAAATCCTACATAAATAACTTTAGTCACTCTCTCGATTTATTGCAAGATATAAATATAATCAACAATCATCAAAGTAAACTTTCATTCAATTTAATAAAATAGGAGTTTAACAAAATTAGTTCAAAAGCAATATTTAAAACTAAATCAACCACTCGTGGTCTTCATAACATCATCAACACTCAAATATTCCATTATACAAAGATTAAAAGAGATAAAATTGACAGAAAATTGAATAAAGAAACTCCTTCTCTTCTTTGCAAAAATCTAGAAATTTTGGTGTTAATGTGTTGTTTTCCTAATTGTTGTTGATAATCCTTGAATCTTCACCTTCCTCAAGACTCAAAACTGGTATTCTTCACTTAAGGAGGCTCTCTTCTATAGAGGATTTTTTGTCCTCCCTCATCCATGGACGTTTAATATATTATATAGTCCTAAAAACCTAAATTTTAATTAAATCCCGTAGAACGTCTAGAGTTAAACCTACCACGATCGTTGGAATTGGCATGATTCTCATGATCGTAGGATTTTGCATCAAAAGGTTCCCTCTTCTCTTCTCCTCTTTGGTCTCTAGCTCAATCTCCAAATTGCTCAATCTTCATTCCTACATAAAAATAATCATTTCTTACCTTAAATTAGCACCAAACATGAAATAACAACTATGAAGATCAAACTAAACAAAAACATACAAAATGAATCCTAAATTACAACAATAATCAACTATTATGCAAGAAACACATGCAAAAGATACTTAGAATAACATAGACTAAAGCACAACTATCAAACTCCCCATACTTAAATCTTTGCTTATCGTCAAGTAAAATAAATAAACTAATCAATTCCATCACTTCATTTTCATAAAGATCACAGTATACAATCCTTCAAAATTCTGCTAACTCAAATATTATAATACTACACATATCATGACTACTTTTTCATTAGTGTAAATAAACAAACTCAACACATGGCACCATCACTCAAAGATAAGTATAGAGACAAAATGAATCTTCCTCACAGTTTCACTCATTTCTCTTAAGTTTTTAATGGTTACTGTTTTACTCAAACTTCCTATAGGAAACTACACTACCATAGTCTTGCTAATACACCAATTCTCCTCTACAATGATTGTATGCAAAAATAGATCAAAAGGAATTTCTTAGGGTTATAATGTGGTAAGGGTTAAGGTGGGTAAAGAGTGTAAAGGGTTAACACAAGCATTCGTAAAGTAAAAATCAGGTGAAAAGGGATAACAAAACAAAATTTCGAGATACAAAAGTGTAACTATGCTAATACTCTGCACTTGTTTATGCTACTCAAGTGTTCTTCCCTTTTTCTTTTCTTTTTTATTCATTTAATTCATTTTTTTCTTTTTTTCAGTATAGATGGAGTCATATAGGCTCAATCCTCACATCGACTTAGATGAAAATTCATTATGCATCTCTACACTGCCTCATTGCTCAAATGTCTAATTGTGAGTAAGCTTTTGTAACCAATCACTTTTCATCACTCAACATGGTTCACTTTCTACTTAAGTAGCATAATACAAGTTCAAGCATGGATTCAATCTAATTCCAACTAGCATGACAAAATCTCATGGCAATACCCATCAAAATTATTCAAGTACGATTCCATCGCTTACACAAAACATCATGATATGCCTAAACATGCATCCTATTTAATAAGTTGCGAACAATGCAATTGAAAAAGTCAATGTCACCTCCCCACACTTAAAGATCACATTATCCTCATTGAGAACAAGTCATCTGCCAAATAAGGGAAAATGATATAAAACCAAACAAAAGAAATTGAAACAACGAATGATATCAAACCAAATAAAAATGACAACAAACTAAACAAAAGACAGCAAACCAAACAAAAATGACATGAAACCAAACAAAAGAAATAACAAAACTTAAAAGTGTAGGGTAAGAAAAGCTTATGGGGATTGTGGTGGTGACGATATTGGCAAAGGAGCTTCAAAATTATTCCTCTGAAAGAACTTATAGAATTTCTTCTTCAAGTAGCACTGCTCCTTATGGACGTGCTGCAAAAATGTCATTTGCTGTTGATTAGAGGTCATCTGGTCGAGGGTTTGTTGAAATCAGTCGAACTTTGTTGGTGCACTTGGGTCCTCCTCCACTACTTCTTTTTTTGGCTCTAGGAATACTCAGGATGTGGAGGGCCAGGAAGTGGTTGTATCTGTGCCCCTCCTATTCTTCACTGTAGTATACGTCTAAGGATTTCGGAGTTTTGTATAATAGAACTCCAAAATCTTGGAGCGCGTTAAATAAGATATGTCAAACATATCATATTGAGTTATATGCACATCTCCCACATCAAAGTTATAAAACAAAGCCAACGCAGTTACAATATAAGACGTGCTAAAATAAGATCTCTTTTTATTCACAACACTCACTATTGATAAAAAAATCCTAAAAGGCATATTCATTTTCATTTTTTGATCCATGCACCACAGAAAGAAAAGTTCTTTGGCTGAGCATTTATTACTTTTAGTTTTATTAAACATAGTTAAGAACATACATTTATGTAAAAGTAGATGCTCAATATTACAAATTAAAGTGTTCAGTGCATTTCTTGAGTCAAAACTTTCTTCACTCGTTAAAGTTTTCCAATAATCAACTAGATAAAAGTCATCATGATCATCTGAAATTTTGGTGTTTGATAAATCAAAAAGTACTCGAATGACATTATAATTCAATTTATAAACATTGCCAAATAACTTAAACTAGAAAATATCCATTTTAGGGTTGTAGCAGACTATAGTGAAAAACTCTACAATCATCATATGGTAAATAGGCACTTCACACCGAATGAACCTATTCCAACCTATGTTTGCAGCTAGTTGCTCAATTTTTTCGCCTCAATTCTATGGTTTCTAACAATTCAAAATCAAAATAAAGCAGAGTGATTAATTTCCTCTCTCTAAGGTCTTGAAAATGTGTACCTTCTTCCTTTGAATAAATTGAAAATAGGGTACGATAAGCTGTCCCTAAATCAGGCTTACCTTCACTATAGACTTAACGGTGAAATTCATCAGTCTGTTTCTAAGCTACCAACTTCTTTGGGGCCATTGGAAGATTAAAACCTTCAAAAATAAGAGAAAGAGAGGTGAAATCATTTTCGATAGAGAGAGAAAAATCTTACCCAAATCTTTATGTTTTTAAATGATTAATGCATGAGAAAAGTAAAGGATTGTAAGATTAATGAAAAGAGATGAAGCAAGTACCAAGAATCTAGAGGAAATGAAGGATTTTATAGAGTGGGAGGAGAGTTTTTGTGGGTTAGAGAGAGGTGTGAAAATTTTGAAGAATGAATGAAAGAAGAAAAGGGAGGGAAACTTAAAATTTCCCTCGGATGTGATTCCCACGATTGTGGGAATACTCATCATTCCCACAATCATGGGATTTCTCTCCAAAAACTTCCTTGAGAGATTTCCCATGGTCATGGGAATCACTCCAATTCCAACGACCGTGGGAATACCCATTTTTCCCACCAGTATGGAATTTCTCTCTAGAAACTTTTTGGAGAGATTTCCAATGGTCGTGGGAATCACTTTAATTTCCATGATTGTGGGATTAGGTAATTCTTCCATTTCTAAACCTTCTTCCAAGCCTAGTATGCATTCTTAATGATCCCACAGCCTACAAGCACATCAAAATGATATTATCAACAAGAATTTCGAATAGAAAACAAGTTGAAATTCAAACAAAATCTAAATAAACATTAATCAAACTAAATTCAAACATAATCATGACTGAATAAATCAAGCAAACAAATAAATTAAAAAATAAAAAAGCAATAGAATTCCATGGGTTGCCTCCCATGCATCACTTTTGTTAACATCAGTAGCTTGACTCTCCCTTTCGCTTATGGTGACTCAAATAAATGGTGCAGTGATAGTGTAGAAACTGATCTTAAACTCTACACTTGAGCGACCTTGGTATTGATTCCAGCTTCCTTATGGTTTTTTTTTGTTCGTCTTCTCCTACGTGATCGTTTCTTTCTTAATGCATTCACAGGGTCCTTAATATCTTCCCATCCTCCTCGCAGTTCAGGTTCCTTGATATCCATTGGGGGTCAAGGAGAACGATAGTCTTTCTTGGACACCTTGAAAGTTAATTGCTCCTTTCCAAATCTCAATGTTAGTTCAATCCCATCCATGTCAATGATCGAACGAGAAGTAGCTAGAAATGCTCGCACAAGAACCATCAAGGTTTCTGCATCTTCTTCAATATCCATTATGTAGAAATCTGCAGGGAAGATGAATCTGTCAATCTATATTTAAAGGTTCTTAATGATCCACTTTGGTTGGTGCACTATTCTGATGGCCGTTTTCACCAATATCATAATGGGCTCTGGCTCTCCTAACCTTAAATTTTGACTAAAAGTGTAGGGCATCATATTGAGCCCTCGCTATGCTAACTCCATTTATACTACATGGAATGAAAAAGTCTCCTGTTTCTTCTTTCTTTTGTGCTATGTTAGGGCTTCCTTCTACTATGCACTCCTTCACCTCTTTCTTGACTAGTTTCTTTAATGTGAGTTTCGTTTGGAGTTGATTCATTATATCCTTAATCTTGCTTGACTCAACCTCCTTACATTTTTTCATTGCTCTATTTGAACGTGACTTCCTCTGAACAAAGATGAGATACAAAATCCTAGGTAGAGGCTCCTTGATCAGCTCACTTGCTAGCTCACTTAGAAGGACTTCCAAAACCGTTTCTCCCTCTCTCTTAGCTCTGTTTTCCTTCTCATGTTTGCTTTCCCTTTTCTGAGTCTGCGTGATGGCTATGATCCTTTCCTTCGGGTTGATTTTGGTGTTGCTCAGTAGACTACCTGCACTTCTAAAAGACAAGGCATTAGCGAGTTAACCTACCTAAACATCCAAATTGTGGATAGATGATGTAGGTTCTTAAAGATCTGATAAAATTTTGCTTCCATCTCTTATGACTTTCCTCTTTTCGATCTTGCTTTCCATTAATCCAATTTGATCTTACTAAAGTCCCAAAGGGCCTTTCGGTCTCGTTTGGCTACCTACATTGTTATTACTCTAAGAAAAATTCGGGTGGTTTTTTCACATCAAATTATAAGTATTAGAATATTGATTGTTACCTCTCTGTGGCAGGCCCAGGTAACTTACCTGTTAAGTACCATCATCTCCCAATAAGAAACACTCGACACCATGGTTATTCTAACTGCACAGCTCACATTGCACTTGCATTGCCTTAGTTGTAGAGAAAGATGCTCCTTGCATGTTGTTCAACTGCTTCGTAAGGGCCGTGATTTGAGCTTGCAAAGCAGTAATAAAGTCAATGGGTATCATACCTTTTTGCTCCTTCTACCCTTGTCTGCTCCTCTTGCTAGACCACATGCAACTATTGTTTGCCAACTCCTCTAAAAGATCATAAACTACTTCCACATTCTTCCTCATTAATGACCATTTAGTAGTTGCATCTATAGTTCTCTCGTGCTCTGATTCATGCCATTGTAAAACATCTGTAGTAAGAACTACCTTGGAACATTGTGGTGGGTACAACTGCTCAACAATTTTTAAAATCTCTCCCAAGCTTCATAGAGAGATTCCCCATCATTCTGCTAGAAATTTGTGATCTCCTTGATTATTCTTGTCGTCTTAGTCAATAGAAAGTACTTTGCAAGGAATGCTTGGGCTAGTTGCTTCCAGGTCGTAATCTACCCCTAATTCAGCGAGTTATACCACGCCTTTGCTTGATATTTCATTGTGAAAGAAAACAATCTCAGTTTAACTACATCATCGAACATTTCGTTAAATCGAAAAGTATCACAATTTTAAAAGAAATTGGCGGTGGGCATTCATATCCTTGTTAGATAGCTTGTAGAATCCCATATTATTTTGCAATATGTAGAGGAGTGCTAGCTTTATCTCGAAATTATTGGCTTAGACCATCGACCTTTCAACTTTTTGAGGAGTAAATCCTGGCCTCATGAAATCCATCAGTGTGCTCTTCGGTCATCCTTGTTCTCTGTCTTTAGCCATATCTCTCTGTGTAAAACACTTTGCTCTTTTTAACTCTCTTTCGGGTCTTTTGATGTTTGGAAACTTTTCCTCACTAACTTCTGTCACTCTTTGCGTACTCCTTGTATTCATGCACCTATAAATACACAAGGAAAAGTATCAAAAATTATTAAATCAAAGTAATCTAAAATAAACAAGATGCTAAATAATCAATCCCCAATAACAGTGCCAAAAAATTGTTAAGTGTATTTTGCAAAACAATCTACTCGTTTTACGCTCAAAAATTGCAAGTATACAGGTCGTGGCTTGTAGTTAGAAAATATATATCGATCCCATATGGATTGATGCTCAGATACCACTTAATTTATATCAAAATTTATTTAAGAAACAAAATTGTTTAATGGAAATAATCTGGAAAATTAAATTAAAATTAAAAAATAACAATGAAAAATAGATAACACAAAAATGTAGAAAATTAGAATTCAAGTTTCTAATGACTAGAGATCACTTTCTCCCTATTTTATCTCCCTCCTATTTTGTTAATCGAATTGTGTCTCACCTAAGATGTCCAATTGTATTAACTACCATATCTCAAAGTGTAATTAATTATCCCTAATCAAATTAAATGAAGTCAATTGAGCGTTCTCTCAACCTACCCAATCACTCCACCAATTTAACTAGTTATTAAGCTATGCTATAGGTGATTAATTGAATTAGTCGAGATCTCTCTTCTAACTATTCAATTATTGTGATGATTGTAAGTCTATAGGTTACCAACTCTCATTGTACAATCCTACATAAATAACCTTACTCACTCTCTTAATTTATTGCAAGATATAAATATAATCACCAATCATCAAAGACAACTTTCTTTCAATTCAATAAAATAGGAGTTTAACAAAAATAGTTCAAAAGAAATCTTTAAAACTAAATCAGCCACTTATGGTCTCTATAACATCATCAATACCCAAATATTCCATTTTACAAAGATTATAAGAGATTAAGTTAACAGAAAATTGAATAAAGAAGCTCCTTCTTTTCTTTGCCAAAATCTAAAAATTTTGGTGTAGATGTGTTATTTTCCCAATTTTTGTTAATAATCCTTGAATCTAGCTTCCTCAAGACTCAAAACTTGTATTTTTCACTCAAGGAGGTTGTTTTCTACAAAGAGTTTTCATCCTCCTTTTAATATGTTATATAGTCCTAAAAACCTAAAATTTAATTGAAACTTGCAAAATGTCTTGGGTTAAACTTCCCATGATTGTAGGAATTAGCATAATTCCTAAGATCGTGAGATTTTGCAACAGAAAATTCCCTCATCTTTTCTTCTCTTTGGTCTCTAGTTCAATCTACAAGTTGCTCAATCTTTATTCCTATATAAAAATAATCAATTCTTACCCTAAATTAACACCAAACATGAAATAACAACAATTAAGATCAAACTAAACAAAAACATACAAAATGAATGCTAAATTATAACAACAATCAACTATTATGCAAGAAACACATGCCAAATACTTAGAAAAACATAGACTAATACACAACTATCAGCCTCTTCTATGAAGTCTAGGAAGAATCAAGAGATCACTTCTTTTTTTATGTGTAAGGTGACTAATAGGATATGGCGAGCTATGTACGGTATGTCTCTTATCCAATAGCAAGACATCTTTGATGTTATTCATTGGTTATCGTCTCAATTGCCAAATGTGATTTCGTCCCACATTATAATGGTTAGTATGTGTGTCCAAACTATCTGGAATGAGAGAAATGCTAGGCGATTTGATTCCAAGTCTAAGCCTATAGACATTTTTACCTTGGAACTGGTAGACGGTATCAAAGAACTTGTGGTTCTACATAGCCTCCCCACCAACATCAACATTCTCTAGATTATTTTCTTTTTCTTATGATATATTGTTTAGTTAATTAATGTTTGATGTTCACATAGTTTTAAAGGATATTCCCCTAGTAATGTTGTAAAACCTTCACTCTTTTTACATTTAAATGCATTATTTTTTCTTTATTAAAAAAGGTAGTCAACAATGATTTTTTTTAACAAATTTTACACACATGTCTATCTAAATATATTTAGTGACACAAAATATATGTCATATAATCTACCATTAAGATAAATTTAATTAAAATAGAGATATAATATGCATAATGACTTTAAAGACACAATAAAATATTATAATTTTAGAGATAAAGTTATATAAATTGACATCTAAAATTTAAAAATACAGATTTAATAATACGATTATGTGTATTAACTTTTTAAATTTAAATGGTAGTTATGCATGCAATTATATTAAATTTCAAATATTAAGTAGTGTATTATGGGTTGCAATATTAAAAGTTGTACTAATACTATTTGTTTGTTGATTACTATGTATTTTAAAATTAAAAATTATCAACTTGTCATTGATAGTTCAAAAATATTGATTTTTAAAATTTCAAAAGAATATAAATGAGTTATTTATTAAATTTAATATTTTGAAAATATTTATATAAATTATGAAAGTTTGTTTTCATTAAATTTAATATTTTAAAAATGTTTATGTAAATTATTAAAGTTCATTCTAAGTATAAAAAATAATTAGTTTTTGTTTTATAAAAAAATATAATGTAAATGTTTGAATCTTAAAAGAGCACAATAATTGTAACTATTTCTTAATTGCAATATAAGCATAGTTCTTACAATTATGTATGTATTTGTGTAGTTATCTTATATATAAATTAAGTAGTAAAGTTTAAAAATTAATATCAATTGCTATCTAGGATAGTTTTTTTCTTAAAAATTATACCGCTCAATTAAATGTAATGACATAAATTAAAACACATCAAGAAGCTCTTCACATCCTGTAATCTGAGTATAACTATGTAAGTTATTGACGGTAATGCCACCATTGTTGCGATCCTTCTTTTGTTAATCGATCAAATGAATTTGATAAAGCAAACACACGCAAGGGGTGAATTAATAGTAAGTTTTACAAGTTACTATTAATTCATATAAATGATAGGAGCATGTGAAAAATTAAAATAAAAGGAGTCTATTAAAAATTGAAAAAAAAGAAGCCTCTTACAAATTGAAAACAACAGTAACTGTAAAGCGAAAATTTAAAAGTTAGGGAAAGAGAAAGAATGATACTGCCAATTTATACTGGTTCAACTTATAACCCAACCTATGTCCAATTCACAAGTATCCAAGTTGAGTGTTTCACTAATAATTTCCAAGTAGTAATTTAAAGTGTAACATCCCCTCACTAATTGAAAAGGGCATTTTGGTCAATTTGGATAGGTTAGAAATATTGAAAATGTATAGTGACATATGCATGCATTCATATATGCACATGCATAGTAAATAGTGAATTTTT
>JANQBM010856474.1:0-13603 GCA_025594535.1 Erythroxylum domingense | reverse complement strand
ACTATGACCCTCTCCGATTCAATTTTTCACTCACAAAACATATTTTGCAAAATTCCCCATTTATTCACACTTATACCAGGAAAACGTCATGAATGCATGTACAAACATTTTTCATGTGCAACAATCACTATTCACAAATGCATGAGTATGAGATGTGTTTTCCTACTTTCTCTGTTTGGTCTCTCGTATACTCGTTTCCCTAGTCTGACCCGTTATATGGAAACGGGATGTTACAGCTTACATTTAGGCAGAAAGGTTTAAACGCTAGCCACGATTATGGCAAGCAGGGCCACGATCGTGGACTATGTCGAGCTAATGTAAAAACTCAAATTTTGCAAGATTTTTTAGTCTGTTTTAACCCTGACTTTAACCTAAAGCGTCCAAAGTATAAATAGATCATTATGAGACAGATGCAGCAACCTTGGAGAGTCTAAAAAATAAAGCATTTACGTCAGCCACATTTTGAGAAAAACCTAGAGAGTTATCAAGAGATTGAGGAAAGAGACAAAGGAAGAGAGTCACGGAGACAAAGCTTGACACCACGTACTTCCCGGAATAGGTAATTTACCGCAGTCGCTACCTCCACAAATCCATTCCGACAATATTTCTATTTTTATTTCTATTTTATGGATGTATAAAATTGGGATGATTATTGAGATTAACAGTTGTCGAGTGTTAATTTATGTCTAAACTCACCTTTATGTTTTTATTCCTTGAGATTAATAAAGTTTGATTGATTGTGTTTTTTTTATTTAATTCTGTTCTTAATAACTTGGCAATAAACTGAGAGGGTGAGCTGAGTAAAAATAATCAAATTGGGCTAACAAGAGTTAGGTGATTTGATAGGTAAAGAATTGAATCAAACAGGTATAATTGTGTAATGAGAGATCGAGCATAGGTTTCCAATAGGTTATTAGACAATTTAGAACTAATTTAGGTTTTGGGTCAATTATGAATTGAGAGATTACAATTCCATAATTTAAATTAAGGATTATCAATTAGGGTTAATAATTATAACTCGAGAGAGAGTAATTCACCTTAGGACCATCTAGACCCATTAATTCGATAATTGCACAATTGATTAGGTTTTTATTAATTTCGGATTAAAACCCCCTTTCTCTTACTTGATAATTTCTATGTCAGTTTTGGGATTGGTTTATGTAACTTGTTTCCTTATTTAGATTTCTGCAATTCAATTCTTGAAATTAATTATTTGATTTGTTTATTGTCTGCATTAGTTAATTATTTTGAATTATTATAGTTTAATACAACCTTAGATTTTAGGACTGGACTTTCCTCCTTGTAGGATCGATACCTTAGGTATTACACGAATGACCCGTGCACTTGCAGAATTTACCAAGGTTAATAAATATTAAAACTTAGCGTGTATAACCTTGCGAACAGGTTGTTTCCCATGACTGTGGGAAGGCTCTACAAAAACCTTCTGGAGCCTTAACCCACGATCGTGGGAATGAGGTTGTTTCCCACGACCATGGAAAGGCTCTCCAGAAAGTTTCTAAAGCTTTAACCCACGATCATGGCATTGATAGGGATTCCCAAGATCATGGGAACCCTCATATAAAAAATTTTGAATTCCCCCCTTCTTTCTTCTTTCTTCTTTCTTCTTTCTTCATTCTTCAAATTTTCACATTCTTTCTCTCGTAACACATGAAACCCACTCTCCTAATCTCTCAAATCCTTCATCTTTCACTCAAATTTTCATATTGTCTTCACTTCTTCCATCAATTTTTCATTCCTTTACACTTATTTCACATTAATCTCTCAAAAATCCAAGGATTTAGTAAGATTTTCTCTCTTTCTGTTTAAAAAACGTGTTCATCTCTCTCTTGCTTATTTTTGTAGATTTTTCTCTCGCAATGGCTCCAAAGAAGATTGCAACTCAAGTAAGTTGTTCCCGCTTACCTTCTCGACGCCACCACGATAACTTACCTAAAAAAAAGATGATGTAGATCCAATTCCTTTCCACCAATGATGGGAATCCTATATTATCAGCACTCAATGCATTATAAAGTACAAAGTAAGGTACCTAACCCAAAAAAAACAAATTAATCTAAGAGAAAGTAATTTATCTTAACAGTCTTTAAAAAAGAAGAAAATTGTCAATTTTTTTACCGTGATTTTATTATTTAAGAAATGTTCAACATCTATCAACATATACACGCAATATACATGGTAATATAAATTAAAGTTAATTAAAAAAATAGTTTTTCAACAAAATTGATTAATCTTTATACGAGTTTTTAGTTGAACTAATCCCAGAAGAATTTTGCCTCAGCTAAGACACTTTCGACTTTTCCAAGTCATTTGAAATGTAAAAGACACTCTGTGTTATATAAGTTTCCTCTTATGTCATACATCCACTACCTCCTTCCACATTTCAACATTAGGGATGACCTAGTGCAAAAGGTCGGGTAAAAGCTAGCACCAACAAATCCATAGTGGACTTTTTGACAAGCAAATTACATTTGTAAAACAACCGCCCAGTAACTATATATATCTAAATCAAACTGAGGAGTAGTAGTCATAGTAAGAAAAAGCTCCACAATTAGTTATTTTCCTAATAACCAAAATCAGAAATCAGAAATAATTCTGATTGTTGAGTAGTGCTATAAAGTAGGCATAGAGGAAATTATATTTAGTTTATATGAACTTGGTTTCCATGGAAGCATGAAGTTTTTGCAAGGAAGACATAAAGAGCTTAGGACTACCTACAACGTCCTCATATCAAGCCAAAGCTGTGGGATATTGAAGATACTTCATTCCTACATCCTTTGCCTACAACTAGTTCTGCTTGTCACAAGATGTTGATGTCATCTCCAAATTCTTAGTTGAACCAACGAACTTACCCTTCATTTTTACACTCTAACATTAAACACTTCACACCTACTCTGTTTGTTTGTAAGAAAATAAAGATAAATGGAATATATTGATAGAAAATCGCAAAATGGAATTCCTTTTACACAAAGGCATAGTGTTTGATTTATTATTAAAAAGACGTAGCCATTAAGATGACAACTAGATTAAGAAATTGCTAGAAATTTTCTTAAGGTTGAATTATATTTTTACGATTTTAACAAATTTACGATTAAGTGAATCAAATTTGAACCAGTTAAAAAATAATAAAGCAGCTCGATAAAGAATTTGGTTTAATAGGCTGAAATCTAACGAAGAAAATGACACCGGTATGAGTTAGATAAGCATTGGGCTGTGATGGAGAGTCCTAATGTAGATGCTATATATATAAGGTTAAGGTCCCTCGCTTCTGCTTAAGTAAGTCTTGAACATTTGGATTCTCTGACCTGTTAAGAGCTGAATGCGTTAAGAAAGTTGCAAAAAGACATTAATGACATCTGGTAAATCGACTTTCGTAAAGGTCATCATGAAAATTTGGAAGTTTCAGTATCAAAAAGCTCGTTCAAAATTATAGAAGCAAAAATAGGTATTTCTCATGTTTTCTTTATTTATTAATTTTCACATTTGATCCAGGGTGCATAACTAAGGCTCATGTGAATGAAAACAGAGATTTTTAGATTTTTTCCATAAAGACCTCGAACAAAACCAGTTTGTTTTACATTTTTAATTGCGTATGATAATTGAATTCATCTTAACTGTGTTTAACATCGAAAAACAAGTTGAAAATAAAATTCAAGAATCAAAAAACTCGCATGGAAATCATGAAAAATCACCATTTTTCTGTGATTATGCGAGATGAGAGAGAAAATTATTAGGTGGGTGTGAGTAGTCATCCAAAGGTGGTTTAGTCTAGTGTATGTGGATAGATGGTAGAAGTAGGTGAGGCCAAATATCTAGAGCATTTGGCACATACGCTAGAGGTGGTGCGCGAGTTTACAAGTGTGGTGTATAGACCATATGCACCTAGAAGGTAGTAGGTGAGTCAGTGAGCTCGGTATATGTGCAGAACATGAATCTAACGAATCCAGGGCCACATTAGGTATGACAAGTGTAGTGTTGATGCACAACAAATATATTGCTAACATTAATGCTACAGTACTGACTGACGTCAGCACACTACAGTACAAAAAAGAACTCAAATTTTTAGAATTCACAAAATTTTCCCCAAATCATTTTGATTCAGTTTCTGGTCTCATGAATTTATAAAGTGAGTTTTTTCTAGATTTATTACATTGGTAATAAACAACGTTTAACTTCAGAAAAGTCAAATAAAGGTTATAAAAGCCATTTTTTAGTGAAATTTCATGGTTTGATCATAAAATAAAAGAGATACATATGGCATTGCTATCTCATATAGTATGTTTATTGTTCAGTATTAAATTATTATCATTCTGATTTAGATTTTTCTTGTAATAAAGTCCCAAATTAAGTTAATTGATGAGGTTTTAAGCACTAATATGTGACAATGAGAATGTGCATAAGGACTGCATTTATTAATGGTACATTATCATATATTATATGACCATATAAAATGTGAGGATAACATAAAGATGTATCTCTTATGTAGATCCATTTAGGTACTAATTAGAATGTAGACACCACATTAGTCTTTTAAGTTAGTATTTAGATTGTTTTGGTTGCATGTTTGGAGATGTTTTTTTTATTTTGTTTGGCTATTATGCCACCATGTGTTGGCCTTATATGAGATTTTAAGATGTGCATAAAGGCATTAGATGGAGTAAACCAATACCTGAGTGATCTATTCACCTACAGGTGGTAGTGTCATAAGATACAATGGTGTGTACTCTGATCACTTTTCTGAGGAGATCTTATTTGCGTATTTGTGATGAATATTATAGTCAATTTTGCAGTTAATTTTTTTGTAAACAATAACAGTGTTGCTATTGAAACCTTGACTGGATTCAATTTCAAGAAATAGAAACAAGATATAGAGTTTGCATTGGAAATGAAAAACATTAACATGGCCATGTTGAGAGACATACCACCTATGCCTATATCTTATAGTACAAAGGATGTTAAAACATCATTTGTAGCCTGGGAATCGTCAAACATAATGTATTATTTGAACATCAAGAGATCAATCCTAGATCTTCTACTAAGTGGACTATTAGAAATAAACATAGCCAAGGAATTTCTAAACAATGTCTCCCAGAGGAACAGGTTATTATCTACTGCAAAGGTTGAGCCACATTTCTAGAGATAGAGTTGAAAATTTGGTTAAAGAAAACATTCTCCTAACTTTAGATTTTGATGATCTGAAAGCATGTGTCAATTTGTATAGAGGTAAGTTGATCGAAATAAAGAAAAAGGGGTTAACTCGTGCTTCTGATTTATTAGTCTCATACATACAAATATTTATGGGCCTTATATAGTTAAATTGTGCAATTCAAGATATTTTCTGACTTTTATTGATGAATATTTCTATTATGGTTTTATGTTCTTACTGAAAGACTAGTCTAAAGTTCTTGAAAAATTCAAGATCTTTAAGGTTGAGGTTGAGAATCAATCGAGAAAGCTTATCAAAATTGTCATATTTGACTGCGAAGGAGAATATTATGGCAAACACAGGGTTTTAGGATATAAAAAAAGGTACATTTGTCCTAAAAACAATTCTTGTGGGATTGATATTCGCTTATTGCTTCAAGTCACGACCCATATACTTGCAGTTTTGAGCATAAAACTAGGAGTGTTTTCCATTCGCAATTAACAAAGTTTGTAAGCTTGAGAAAATCAATATATAGTTTGAAACAAACTTCCAAACAGTGGTACCTTAAGTTTGATGAGTTCGTTACCTCTTTTGGTTTTGAGAAAAATAAAGTTGAAAGGTGATTATACTATAAGGCCTTGGGCAGCAAAGTTATCTTTATACTGTTGTATATAAATGATATCTTGCTTACATCAAATGACTTGACCATGTTGAATGAGGTTAGACAACTTTTGGCCAAACTTTTTGACATGAACGACCTTATAGAATCCTCTTTCTTCTTAGGTATTCAGATTCATTAAGGTAGGCCTCATTAGGCCTCTCACAGAGAGCATACATTAAGTGAATGCTGCAAAGGTTTAATATAGTTGAATGTAAACCTATTGCAGCACCTATCTCTTACACAGAGAGATTATCTTTGGCACAGTCTCCAAAGAATGACACAGAAAGAGAGTTTATGAAGAATGTGCCTTATTCTAGTGTTGTTCGTAGTCTGATGTATGCCCAAGTGTGCACTAGACTAGATATTGCATTTATTATTGTACTGGTAGGTAGATATCTAGCTAACATAGGAATAGACCACTAGAATGCAGCTAAACGAGTGTTGATATATTTAAAGGGAACTAATGATTATATATTGACATTCATAAAAGTCAGCAATTTAAACCTCATATGGTATACATATTCAAATTTTCTATGTATCTGGATGTTAAATATTTGACCATCAAGACCATCAAGGAATTGATGCAGAATGGCAACATTAAGCTAGAGCATCTAAGAATTGAGGATATGCTTATTGATCCTTTAACTAAAGGACTTCCCCTATATGTTTTTTATAGACATATATATAGTATGAGCGTACTGAAGTCCTTAATCACTATTAGTTAAGTATCACTGTGCTCATTCCTTATACATTTGTATGTTTTTCTATATATTATGACATTATCGTTTTATCAATAAAAATGATCATCATTTTGCTCTAAATCATACATGTTGTTATATATTTTTGTAATACAGGTGAAAGCCTTAAGATTTATGTCGATCTTAAGCATTTTAAAAGGTCATTAGGACATATATAGATATGTATAAATCTATGGATTTTGACATGACATAAGGGATATAAATGTATAAATCCTATAAGGGTTTTCTAATGCAGTTTAACATTTAGTAAGAAAAAAAATTTTCTTTAATGTTGTTTAACATAAAGTTCAGAGAAATTGAGACCTATAAACAGAAATGATATATTTCAGATCATACAAATATCATCCTAGTTTGTCACACTCCATGTTCTGATTCATGTTAGTGCGGTATTAGATATTCATAATTTTATTGGATCAGTGTCACACATAACACGTGCATTTAATATTTTTTGGTATCGAAAGCCTTACAGGATAGAATAATGGACTTTCATTATCTTTGGATCAAATAATTTTTAAACTTAGTCGATCTATACATGGATTTGGCTTAATCATTTTTACTAGTTTTATAATTATTATAACTACTGTGATTAATTATTGTCCAAGGGGGAGAATGTCAGAAATTTTCCTAAGGTTGGACAACAACTAATTAGGCTTTTACGATTATAATATATTTATGATTAATTCAATCGAATTTAATCTAGTTAAAAGATAATAAAGTAGCCTGATAAAGGATCTGGTTTAATGAACTCAAGTTCAACGAAGAAAATATACCCTAATCAGTGTGTGTTGGACATAAAGTGTATAAACAAAATTAATGTAAGGAAAATAAGAAGAGAAAACAAAACCTGCACTTTCACTGAAGCTCAATAATCACATATTTGACTTCAACTTTCTGGAGTCACCAGTTCCAAAATATGTCTCCTTACCTCTTTATTGGAAGGGAAAGACTGGTAATATTTATGAAGTCTATATAGATGATCCTTCACCCTTTGTTTCAACAGTGAACTAACACTGCTTAAAACCTCAGACATGTCGATATCAATGATATTAAGCTTCATCTGTGTAGAAGGCGTATAAGTTAAGTTATTATTTTTGTTAAGTAAAATCGCAATACATATAATTAAATGAATTGAAATATTACTGAAACTTTATCCAAAGCATTTTGGAGTAAGTTGTCTTCCTTCAACTGCCTGACATGCTGAAGGCAAGGTAATTCATTCTTCACAACGATGCCCAACTCACTGATCAACTTTGCAGATTGGATCTTATCCAGTGGGCGATGTTGCGTGGGGTCGATGGTCACATATAACTTGCTGTTCATTGCAACATTCATCTGTTACAACTCAGCTCCTTTTGTCTTACCTCTATCTCGTTTTCTAATGCCAGTATTGGAACCTAAAAACAAAAAATTCATAATATGAAAAACACATTAAACAGGTAATGAGTAATTTTAGCATTAATGTAAATATGTTTAGTTAACAATAACAGACCTGAAGATCCCTCATGACTAACAGACGATGTTAGTAAAGGTTGCTACTGACTTTCTTCATTTGATTAATCAATTGTTGGTTGTTCTGTAGGAGGAACTTCTTCGATCATTACCACCCTCTTTTCTTTGTTTCTTCCAAGTGCCATTATAATGAATCTGTGTAAAATGAAATATGAACATCACGTATGATCTTAACTCAAACATCAACTTTTCATATGAATATCAGGAGATTAGTAGTCAAATACTAAACATTCGGCATAACATTCTGCAAAAACATAAGTGAAACATTAAAAATATGCATCTATTTATTGTTAATTAAAATAAGTAAAACATCCATAACATAAGACAATTATGAACATAACATTCCAAAAAATACAAAAAAATTATTTACATTCAATCATCATGATCAAGATTTTGAAAATAATCATCATTAAGTACATTATCTTTGGATTCTTCATCACTAATATATTCGAGCAAAGTATCTTCATTGTCATTTAGGTCATCCAGAGTATATTCTTCTTCAATTTGTGAGATAAAATGGGCTTGGACTTCATCTAGTTGAACTATGTTAGGCTCGACATCTCTCCTTTGGAATGATGATATATCTGCATCTTCTACTAGAATGCCTTCGTTATTGAACTTCAATCTAGTATCTTGATAGGCTTCATCTGCATCTTCATCCAATTGACTAATATCCCTTTCACAAAAATCAAAGACATTCCTTTATTGAAACTTTTGAACAACTTCCAATTACTACCCAGTACAGTATCGTTGACGTAGAAAACTTGTTTGGCTTGACTCGTAAAGAAAAATGGATCATTATCACACCATGTCTTACTAACATTTATGCTAGTAATATGCCTATTCACTCTCATGTCAGTTAGATCAAACCATTTGTATTTAAGTAGAATAACCTTCTTATCCTTGATGTAGTGCAACTCTATTATTTCAGAGATGACACCGTAGAAGTCAATTATTTCGTCGTCATAACATCCTTCAACGATAAACCCACTATTTTGACTTCTAACTCGACTATCTCGATCTTGTATGTGAAATCTCACCCCATTAACAATACAACCTGTGTATTTCTTCCCACAAATATAAGACCCACATGCCAAACTATATAATGTTATTGTCGCTTCTTGCACGTTATAGTTATGTAACTATATCATCTGTATGACTAATTTAAAATAAATATGAGGATGAGACATATTCTCCTATTTTCATAATATGTAATCAATATGAAACTTACTCAATTTCTAATCCATAATACAAACTCCTGCCTATGTCTTTCTTCAACATTAATAATCCCTTTACTGCGAATTGTGTCTTGCTGCTCTCTATGCCAAAAAAGACAATGACATTAATATCTTAGAGTGAATAAAGAAAATTGTAATATGATTGTTTAAATAAAGAGGAATATACGAACTCCATGTATGTATCGACTTTCTCGCAATTGTTCAAAATATACCAATGGGCGATTTCGAATTCGTCTTTAGTTAACTCCACATATTTACCCACACCAAGTGGCTTAACTTTTTGGGAGAAAATAGACAACCCACCATCGTCACGAAAATCAAAGTTACGTTCTAAACTATTAAATCTTGCCTCCACATCAGTTAAATACATTGCAAAAAATGTTAAGCATTCATTTGTTATATAAGCCTCTGCAATAGACCCATCTAGTTGAGCTCTATTACTTACATAATGTTTAAGAGAGCATAAAAACCTGAATGTAAATAGTTATAAACTTAGGAATTGTTACAAATAAATAACATAGAAAATACATGTTGAATTTAATATGAATTACCTTTCAATTGGAAACATCCATCGAAATTGAGCTGGTCCACAAAGTTTTGCTTCATATAGTAAGTGAATTGCCAAATGAACCATAACATCAAAAAACGATAAGGGGAATAATAGTTCAAGCTTACATAGAATCAATGCTATGTCTTTTTTCAATTTATCAAGCTCTTCAACTTTAAGTGTCTTGCAACATAATTGCTTAAAAAACTCTCCCACTTGACCCAAAGTAATGGACACATCTTTTGGTAAACACCCAGGTATTCCAACAGGAAGTAGTAGTTGTAAAAGTACATAACAATCATGACTTTTCAACCCTGACACTTTTCCCTCTTTAACATTTACACAATGACCTATATTAGATGCATACCCATCAGGAAATTTGACTGATTGGAGGAACTGACAGAATGATTATTTCTCACTTTTTGACATGTTGTAACAAGCAGGGGGAATAAAGTATGAGCCATCATCTCTTCTTTATGAGCCATCATCTCTTCTTTTCACATGCAAATCATTTCTAATATTCATGTCTTCCAAGTCTAGTCTAGCCTTAATTGTGTCTTTGGATTTCCCATCAATTCCCATGAAAGTCCCTAAAATACACTCACAAATGTTTTTATCAATATGTATAACATCAAGATTGTGCCTCAATAGTAATTCCTTCCAATATAACAAGTTGAAAAATATGCTTTTTTGTCCAATTCAGTTCGATATCATTTCTCTTATACTTTCTATTACTTGGGTGCTTATCAGAAGTAATGTCACCCAAATGTGACAGCTGGTAAACAATATCATCACCAAACAACTGCATCGGAGCTTCACCTAACTCAACTGTGCCATTAAACTATTTACTTCTTCATCATCTATGCCCATGTTCTAAATAACGACGATGACCAGTATAATATATTTTACTTCGTATCATTTTTTAATATGTTTGATGATTACAGATAGGACAATCCATATACCCTTTAGTGCTCTACCCAAACAATTCCCATAAGCTGGGAAATCATTTATAGTCTACAAAACAGCAACATGCATTGTAAACGTGTTGCCTTTAATAACAACAAAAGTTTGTAATCCAAATTCCCATAAATCGTTTAAGTCATCAATTAATGGTTGCATGTATACATCGATGTCCTTACCAGGAGCTGTAGGTCCTGGAATAAGAAAAGACAATAATGTAAAAGGCTCCTTTATACACTTCCATAGAGGTAAATTGTATGGGACTAGAGTCACCGGCCACATGCTATATGAATTATCCATCTGAGACCAATCCAAGCCAAGCATTACAAAGATCTTATCCAAACCATAGAAACTTTCTATCAAGCTCTTTCCATGCCATTGAGTCTATTGGATGACACATAATATCATCATCAATGCGTTTCTTTTTATGCCACCTCATATCTATAGATGTTTTTGTTGACATAAAAAGTCTTTGTAATCATAGTTTAATAGGAAAGTACCAAAGGATTTTCATAGGTATCTTTTTCCCTCTCCCATCATCCACCCACCATCTTGATGTACCATAAATAGGACACTCCTAAAGTTCTTTATTTTCCTTCCAATAAAGAATACAATCATACTTACAAGCATGAATTGAAATATATCTCAATCTAAGGTCTCTTAACAGTTTCTTGGCATCATAGTAAGGTTTCAGCAACTAGTGTCTGATAGGTAATGCATCGTTTAGTAAATAAATTATCATGTCAAAGGACTTGTTGCTCCATTTATTATAAACCTTCAAATGCAACAACTTCACAACAAATGATAATTGAGAAAAGTTAGAGCACCCCAGATATAATTTTTCTTAAGAAACTTTCAATAACTTCCCAAAATTGTCTTCTGTACTACTACCAATTATGTAAGGCATTCCTGTTTCATTCATAGTCTCCATATAATTTTGACAATCGCCTAACATCTCATCAATCCCATCATTACCATCATCATTCACATCACAATCATCAACATCATTATTGTAACTGTCATCATAAGATGTACCGCCACTTCTACTACAACTTGCTTCCTTATTTTCACCATAATAAAGCCATAAAGTATAGAATTTATCTATACCTTATATCAGCAAGTGATTATATACCACATCTTGAGTTTGGAAGTCGACATTTAAGCAATCGATGCATGGACAACGAATACTACATTCATCACCCATTTGATCTTTTACAAATTGCATTAAACTCTCAACTCCTTCTACGTATTCAGTTGACCATTTTCGATGACACATCCAGATCTTATCCATTTAGCTATACAATAAAAGAAGATAACAGAGTTATAACATGCATTTTTCGTTTTATACTAATTTAAAAAAAACCTATGTATAGTATTACATGTAGTCAACAACGTTGTATCAGTTCATACGCACCTATATATGTAAAACAATATAATTAAGTAAACAATATACAACAAAATGAAACAACAACCGATATATAAAACAATAATGGTTACTTCTAATTCTCATACCTGAAGATGCCGCTCGATTTTTACAATTTTGACTCGAACCAAATAGAGGAACACAAAATTTGCAAATAAACCCTATACACAATTACCAAGTAAATATAAAATATCTTCTTGATGGTACTATAAAAGCATATTTAAAGTATAACAAAAGATGTTTAACAATTTGATAATTACCTATCAATCAATTAAGACTTGGTAACTTTAATTCATTTAAGACTATATGTTTATTGATTTGTCAACTAAGAAAATGAGATAGGATGTAAACAATAATGATTAATGCCTTTGTCTCAAAATCAATAACATAAATGAGAATGCCCTTTTCATTCTTGATGCAATGCAAATTCATCTTGGAAGTAAGTATATGGACAAGATAAAGAAAAACAAAATTGTAGTCCAGTATTCTAAACACTAGCTTAACACATAAGTTAAACACTAGCTTAAGACATAAGTTAAAACCGTTAGGCTTTTGCATCATTGAAGGGTAAAATTTTCCCAACAAACAATATTAATGGCCAATAAAAAAAATTGCTTTTCATTGATATATAGAGCATGCTTATTAACATTAATTTAATTTATAATTAAAATAAATTAATTGTAACACATTAATTAGTTTTTATACTTTCTCCACTTTCACTAATTCCTGTACTTTCTCCACTTTCAAATCAAATTCAAAATTAACACATTTTAGGCATTTTTTTCATTCTTGATGCAATGCAAATTCATCTTGGAAGTAAGTATATGGACAAGATCAAGGAAAACAAAATTGTGGTCTGGTATTCTAAACACTAGCTTAAGACACAAGTTAAAACTGTTAGCCTTTTGCATTATGAAAGGGTAAAATTTTCCGAACAAACAATATTAATGGCTAGTAAAAAAATTGCTTTTCATTGATATATAGAACATGTTCATTAAAATTAATTTAATTTATAATTAAAAGAAATTAATAAACATTAATTAGTTTTTATACTTTTTTTTCCACTTTCACTAATTCCTATACTTTCTCCACTTTCAATTCAAATTCAAAATTAACACACTTTAGGCTTTTTTTTGGCTCTTGATGTAATGCAAATTCATCTTGGAAGTATATGGATAAGATGAACTTTCAGTCATCTTATCCATATCACATCACAATTATGATGATCTTGAATTAGTTTTTATTTTTCTCACACAACAACTTGTATGATTTCTTGATATAATTTATTGGTTATATATATATATATATATATATATATATATATATATATATATATTATTAATTTA
>JANQBM010856388.1:0-13609 GCA_025594535.1 Erythroxylum domingense | reverse complement strand
TAATTAATAATAAAATAATAAATTTTCTGGAATAATCATTTTAATATAAGGGGTATAATAGTCATTTATTATACATTCCATTCCATTCCACCCATCATCCAAACAACATTTCATTACATTACATTATAAATCCTTCCATCCTTCCCAAACAACGTATCAATATGTTACATTCCATTCCATTATAAACCGTTCCCTTCTGTTCTATTTCGTTCCCTTCCATTTTATTAATTAACATCCAACCAAACAAGCCCTTAAAGATATCCACATATAGAGAAAAGGAACTTAACAATTGAGAGGAAAAGGTAAAAGTCTTAATTTTCTTATACCTTTCTATTATTTATGTAAAAAGATGAAAGAATTTCTTTCTTATTAAAATTAAAGTTCCCACATTAACCAAGTATATTTTATCCAATGAATTGAACAACCAACACCTTATATTGGATACGGTATATATGCTTATGAAAGAGATCAAACAAAGTGTGTTCTTTAAATTTACAAGTTCTGTGCAACTTACATAAACCATAGTAACTTTTTTTTTTAAATATGTTTAACCAAGGGAATGAAACAAATTTTGATGAGAGTGCCATTAATGAACCTATGCTTGTAACCAATAAAAGAAAGCAATCTATTTCACTCATCATGCCAACTTCTCCTTTAAGAGAAAGCTCAAACAATAAAAATGGGGTTCTTTTTTAAGACAATGGAAGAGCAAGCCATGGGAATGGACGTTTGGTTCTTTTGCAACAACTAATGCTTTAAGCAAAGGGGAGGGAAATCCTACTGCAAATATTCTTAAACATTCTAGTATAAAAAAATTGAAGGATAAAATATATGGTTCTTTCAAATCTTGGCCAAGGAAACGTGATAGGTAGATAACACACAACGAGGAAGACTAAGGGAAACTCCTCCAATTAGTACCAATAGATAAAAGGTAAAGAAAGAAGCTTTATCTATAGACATGTACTTTAATGCATTGGAAGGTTTAGAACTTGAGACTCTCATGGTGTGTGCTTTCATTTCCCTTAATCTCCTTGGTTGTAATATTGAATTACTTATGGAAGCAAATCATAAGTCTATTTTATGCTTATTTATGTTTGTCAGTACAAAAATTTGTAAATGACTGATAAAATGTTATCCTTACAAAGATGGCCTTTTCTTCTTCAATTTTTTGTCTCTTCATTTGGCATCTATCTTGGTATTAGAAGTCAAGTTATTATATGTCTTATTATAAATTAATTGTTATTGGACTGAAAAACTCACAGACTATTTCATCAATTTAACATAACTAAAATCCAAAATGTTGTAACAAAAAATAACATGAAAATAGGAATACTAGCTATGACTAACAAAAGAATAAAAAATATTAGATAATACGCCTAAAAATCTGGACCTTGACTATTTATTGAATCTTTAACATTAGAGTTACTTGAATCTTGCAACTAACTTCCTTAATTTTTGTTACACAAAGATATGAATACTCCTCCTTAAATTTGATGCAACAAACTCCCTTTTTTTTTCTTAACGTACTAAACTTAGCTTTAGGCAAAGCCTTTGTGAAAATATCAACCACCTAGTCTTCACTTCTACAGTTAAGGGAAATTTAAAAGAAAGCTAAAGTCACTTTAATCTTGCTATGAAACACATGATTGAAGGAAATTGAAATAATAGCTTGATTATTAACAAAAATTTGAGTTGGTTTTAATTGTATCATTTTCTAACCCTTTAGCATTTTCACGAGTCAAACAATGTGATTTACAACAACATTTACAACCACAAACTCAGCTTCAGCAGTGCTTTAAGCAACTATCTCTCACTTGATTGTACACCAAATAATCACACCAAAACCAAATTAAAGTAATAATATGTTGAGTTTCTTATGCCATCCATTGGTTCAGCTTAATAACTTTCAGAAAACACTTCAGGTTTGAAATTCTGACTACTTGAATATTTGATACCAAAATCAATAGTTCCTTTCATGTATTTAACAACATGTTTTGCATCTTACAAGTATTTTTCACTTTGACAATGCATAAACCTTAACAATGCATAAACCTTACACAATGTCAGGTCTTGATGTAATGAGATACATAAGACACCCAATTAAGCTTCTGTAATAATTTTCACTAACTTTGGTAGCACCGTTATCTTTATAGGGCTTAATTCTATGTTGCATTGGTGTATCAATGGATTTACAACTTTTTAAGTGAAACTTTTTCAAAATTTCCTTGGCTTACTTAGACTAATTGATGAAGATTTCACCCTCTATTTCTTTCTCTTCTACATGAGAAAGTAACTCATTAATCCTAAATCCATTATCTTGAACTCCTTCATCATTTTAGCCTTGAATTCTTTAATGAACTTTTCATTATTCCTTGACACCAAAATATCATCAATATGAACTGAAAAAATGATTAAGTTAGAGCCATCATCTTTCACATAAATAGTTGCTTCATTTACGCTTTTAAAAAAGGCTAAGTTTAACAAGTGCTCATCTATCCTACTGTACTAGGCTTTGGGAGCCTAATTAAGTCAATATAAATACTTCTTCAACTGATACACCTTCTCCTCTTGTCCTTACGTAAGAAATCCTTTAGGCTGCTCAACTTATATTTCTTCTATCAAGAAGCCAATTAGAAAAATAGACTTTACAATAAGTTGGAACACTTTTCAACCTTGTGTGTTGTTATGGCAAGTCATCATCTGACGGTTTCAAGTCTGTTTGTTGGTGCAAACATTTTTGAAAAATCCTCACAAAAAACTTGTGCATATCCCTTTACAATAAGTATCACTTTATGCTTGTTAATTGATCTATCATCGCTGAGTTTAGTTTTGAAAACCTACTTTACCTTAATAACTTTTATGATTTAAGGTCTTTCTATAAGTTGCCATGTCTGATTCTTTTTTATCATGTTTAACTCTTCTTTCATAGAATTTTCCACTTATTCTATTGCAAAGCTTATTACAAACTAATTGGTTCTGATACTGCAACATTAAGCCTGACCTAAATATTAGATAGTAGCCCTATGCCTCTAACTAGTTAATCATAAGCATTTTCATTTGAAATAAATCAACCAAGTTTATCTCCTTCACTGTCTTTCCAATCCCATTCTTCTTCTTTTGTGAAGGTTTCATTGCTCCTGAAGATTGCTTTCTCTATTTGAGGCTAAAAAATCCTATAGGCCTTAGAGATGCTACTATAACCTATGAAGATCCTTAATTCTGACTTCTTATCTGGCTTGTCTATTTTGACCTAAGGAATGTCAAACACAAACAACCAAAAACTTTAAGATTTGTCAAAGATGGTTTTTATACTTCTATTGCATTAAGAAGCTTTAGAAGTGTAGTCTTAGTGAGGTCTTTAATTTCTTCTAGTGTAAAAATCTTAGCTTCAAATCTTAGTAGTAGAGTCACAAGAATCTTTTTTACCACCCTGTTGTCTGATATGTTTTCACTAAGGAGCCTAAGCTTATTGATTGTTTCTACTAGCCTATTTACTTATTCCTTAACTATTTCTAAGTTGTTCATTCTGTGCATTTTGAATTCTCTCCTCAAATTCAAAACTTATATGTTGCTTGTTCTTGCATTGCCTTGAAATTTAGACCTAAGGTATTTCCAAATATTAAAAGTATTTGCTAAATTTATAATTTACTTAAACAAATTTTCAGACATAGCTAAAAATAGGTAGGATTTAGCCTTAAATTTCTTTGTTATTATATCTTAATGATTCTTTATTTGCCGCATTGTGGGATTTTTAGAAAGAGGTGGAACTTTAAGTTCTTGATTTGCTACTTCCTAAAAATCCCATGCTTGCAAGTAAGCTGTCATCTTCTCAACCCATGAATGATAATTTTCTCCAACAAACACAGGAGGAGGAATTGATGAGAAATTCTTTGAGGTCATCCTCTTAAGTTATGGTTTGGTGTAGGTTATGTGTTTGTTGGTTCTCTCACACACTCAATTCACACTTACTATGTTTGTTGGTTCTCTCTCACACTCAAGTTACACTAACTCTTAACTCTTACACACAAATCCCTTAAGAAGAAAGATCTACCATTTGTTATAAATTAGTTGTTATTGGATTAAAAAACTCTCATTATTAATTTAACAGAACTTAAATACATATTGTTGTAACAGAAAAGACATGAAAAATAGGAACATTAAGCATAACTAATAGAAGAATAACAAGATATTAGCTAATGCTCCTAAAAATTTGGACATTGACTATTTAATGAGTCTCTAACAATAAAATTGCTTGAATTTTGCAACTAACTTCCTTAATTTTCACTGAAGTCATGTCACGATGTTAGTGAATATATAAAACTAATTAAGTTGGCCTCACACAATAGCTTAAGCTATTATGGTGCAGGTCACTTAACATGATATCAGAGCCTCTGTGACCAAGTGGTCGTTAGTTCAAATCCTACCACCCACCTATTAATCAGCACAAGGTAGAGTGAGCCAGTGCAAGTTTCAAACCTAAAGGGCTTTCACTTGAGGGGGTGTGTTAGTGAATATATACAACCAATTAAATTGGCCTCACACAACAGCTTAAGCTATTGTGTTGTTCGCTTAACACACGAGCATGGTTTAATCTAGGACATGTGGAAGCCCAAAGAGTCACGAGATAGAGAATTACTTGAAGTTTGTTACCGCAGATTAGAAAGATTTAGAAGTTTTACCTAACCATCTTAATTTAGAAGTTGCTTAGTAAGTCTAAGCTTCAAAGCCTCAGTAACAAGTAAAAAATTCCGTCAAGTCCTTACATTTTCTGTATCTTCTTCCTCAACATCTAAGGAAGTCATCAGACAAGAATAAGAAAGTTACCAGTGCATATGTTAGAATGAAGATTCATGCGGTAGGAGTTGAATGTTATATCAGAGAGTTGATTATTGTATTATAATAAACTAATCAGTGTATTGTGTAAGATCCAGATAAGTATAAATTTACATATAAAGTCTTTAACACACCCTATAAAAGCACTCAACTTTTCTTTAGATAACTAAGTTTCAAATTTGGTGATATGCATAAAAATTACTGCATACAAAGGAATATGGGTGATAATTACTTTGGTAAAGTAAGTCAACCAAAAGAAATAGATTTTGCCTTTGCTAGAATAAAATAAGAGCATTGAAAGCTATTCCATATGGGATATCATGTACAAATTATTTGGTAAGTTTTAGCAATAAAACTTCGTTAGGGCTATTATGAGAGTCACGAAGAATCTATTTTTTTTCACATATATATTTTTACTGATAAAATAATAAACATAAAAAAGCTATAGATCGATGATGTTATCTCAACTGGTATTTGAAAAAAAGGACAGACCTAAGACAAACTTTATGTTCGAATTGTAAGACTGCGGGTGGGTGACTGTTACCCTATTTATTGCTATTATCTTAAGCATAAGAAGTTTGATATTAGAGAAAGTTGCAAAAAATTTTGTTATTGCATTGCAAGTACAAGAATTCAAGATGTCATTATATATTTTTTTATTACAGCAACTTCAAAAATTGTAGTACCATAAACATTTTTAATTATTTAATTAAGATGAGTTAATTTATTTTTATATTGCATATTATATTTTTAGTATATAAAAATGTTATATTATTTTTTTAAAAATTATACAATTAGTTAATTTTAAAAAATATTTAACATATTGACAGTATAATAAAAAATAGAACCATAAAACTACTCAAAATTTTATTTCTAATTTCTATTACAAATCTCAATTAAATATTTTTAATTTTTGTAACATAAATATAAACTAAAAACATGAAACAAAAATAAAAATAAAAATAACAAAAAATAAAAGTAGGTTTAAGCACATTTTATGCCTATTAGAAAATGCTAAAATAATAAAGGAATTCGAGGCAAACGGGCTCAAACCTTATTGACCCAATACCCAAATCCGCTTTTCTTTGTTTGTTCTTTTTGTAATCCTCAACGAAGTATAGTTCATAGAAACGTCCAAGAGTTGGAGAGCTGGTGAACTTCTTTGCTATCTTCACTCTGCGCTTTCTTCTTTGGAAAATCGGACCAAGATTCCATCTCTCGCATGATAGAATAATTATAAAATTTTTTTGTATGATTTTTTAAAATTCAAGTTTACTTAAATTATAAAATGATTTACAGATAAATTATAATAAAATATAAATCATAATTTGTACATTGTATTTTGTTTTGAAGTTTGATCATTTTTCTTGTCTTAGAGCTTAGGTCTATTTATAATATATTTGGATATTATAGTAATTTGATTAAAATTAAAATTTAATTTCAATTTCAATTAAACTTTAATTATAATTACAAATAATTCTTTTAAATACTAATTATGCCCAAATAAGATTCAATATATCTCATATTGATCTTTATTTATTAAATATCTCATACTTAATCATAAAACTTCTCAAATTTTAGAATAAAGTTTATCTTAATTAAAATATCTTTTCTCCTTTAACTCGTTCTTTATGTGTGACCCATTAGGTTTCTAAATATGTTGGCGATACATATAAATTATATCTATAAATCATACTTACGATTAGATAAATTAAGATTCTTTTTATTTATCTTTAATTTTCTATTTAAACAATCTACTTCTATAGATCAATATTGGCATCTAACAACGCATTATGAGTATTCAAATATTTAGAAATCTCAAAATAATTTTTATAAATCTTTCTATGTATGATTTTTTTGTATAACTCAATCCTTTTATCATCCAATATTTTGACTAAAAATAGAGCATAAAATTAATGTTTACTCTATTCGAGTCCAATCATATTAGTTATGCGCCATTAACAATTGATTCAATTAATAACATTTGAAAACTACTTTCAAAATATTATTCAACCTTGACCAAAGATTTTTCAAATCAATACTAATAAAGAATAATAGAATATTCTCTCTAATCACTAGAGGGTAATGAATCTTATATTAATTACTCAACTACTTCCAATAGTTCATGTTAAATTTGGTGACTAATGACTGAGCTACCCTTGACTAGAATAGGTTACAAGTAGTATCAAACACATAGTATTTCCTATATAAGATAACTTTATATAGGAAAGATCAAATATTTGTTGCCACATGTTTTTCCTGATCAAAGTTAAGTGAAGCCTGGCTCCTTGATAGTGCTTGTACTAACCAAATGTCATATGAAAAAGGTCTGATCAGACACTTGAGAAGCACCAACATCTCCAAAATGAAGATTGGCAGTGGTGACAATATCATTGTGAAAGGAAAGGGCAATGTTGCAATCTCGAGTTGCTGAGGTACAAAAATCATTTCTATTGTGTTATATGTTTCAGAAATTAATCAAAATCAGCTCAGTATTGGTTAGTTAGTGGAAGAAGGTTATAAAATAGTGTTTGAGGATAAGAGTTGTTTGATCCAAGATGTTGGAGGCCAAGATTTGTTCAGGGTCAAAACAGAGGGTAAGAGTTTTACCTTAAATCCAATGAAGGAGGAGCAGATTGCCTTCCAGTCAAAGAAAGTCCTATAATGCATTGACATAAAAAGCTTGGGCACTATCATCATCATGATTTGCTGTAAATGAAGACCAAAATGATGGTTAAAGGGTTACCAGACCTTGATCCTGAAATTTCAAAATTTGAATCATATCAGTATGGCAAGCGAGGGAGAAAGCCATCTACTTAAGCAACCTAGAGACCTTCAAAGAAGTTGCAATTGATTCACACTAACATAGTAGGACCACAAAGAACACCTTCCTTAAATGGTAGCCTCTACTATGTTATATTTATTGATGATTTCACACGTATGTGTTGGATATATTTGTTAAAACATAAGTCAGAGGTTGCTTAAGTGTTCTGGAGTTTTAAAGCAAAGGAAGAAATGAAAGTGGTTGCAAAATTCAGACTTTTGGGACTGATAATGGAGGGGAGTACACCTTCAAAGCCTTCAATTAGTTACTTGATGAGGCAAACATCCAACATCTGTTAACTGCTCGATATTCTCCACAACATAATGGAGTAAGTGAGAGAAGGAACAGATTTATTGTGGAGATGACACGAAGTCTGCTCCATGATAAGAATCAGCCAAAGAATTTTTGGGTAAAAGCAGCAAATATTGCAGTTTTATTACAAAACAGATTATTCATAAGAGTACTGCACGATCAAACTCCATCTAAGGCATGGTATGGTTACAAACCATCTTTGAGCTTTCTCAAATTGTTTGGATGTTTGTGTTTTACTTATGTTCCACAGATAAGAGAGATAAACTTGATAAGAAGGCATTGCCAGGAATTTTTATAAGCTACAGTACTATTTCAAAGGCTTATAAAATATACATGCATTAAACAGGAAAGAATGTCACAAGCAAAGATGTGCATTTTATGGAGGAGAAAGAATGGTGTTAGCATGAAAAGAAGAGTTTGGCTCCAATGAGAGAGCCACAATTTAAGCTACTTCAAAATGAACCTATGGATGATGTTCCTATTAAAGGTACTAGATCACTTAAAGATGTTTACTAGAGGTGTAGTATTGCTTTGTGTTAATCTACATGCTATGTTGAAGCTAAGCTAGATCAAAATTGGATAGTTGCAATACAGGAGGAGCTCTCCATGATCGAGAAAAACAACACTTGAGGGCTGGTGGATAAACCTCAAAATAGAAAAGTTATAGGGGTCAAGTGGGTGTTTAGAACAAAGTTGAATGTTGATGGATCTGTCAATAAGTACAAGGCTAGACTCGTTGTAAAAGGGTATGCTCAAACTCTTAGTGTGAACTACTCAGATATGTTTGCACCAATTGCAAGACTTGATACCATCAGACTTCTTTTAGCTATTACAGCACAGAACAACTAAGAGGTGTTTCAACTTGACATCAAGTCTGCATTCTTGAATGGTTTTCTACAGGAGGAGATTTATGTAGAGTACCCTGAAGGTTATGCAAAGAAGGGGGAAGAGGACAAAGTTTATCTCCTTAAAAAAGCACTTTATGGCCTGAAGCAGTCTTCAATAACTTGGTGCAATAGGATAGATGAACACTTGCTGAACTTGAGCTTTGATAAGAGCCTTCGAAAATCAACTTTGTATGTCAAGAAGAAAACATTTGATATTCTTATTATCTCTCTTTATGTGGATGATTTATTAGTGGCAGGAATAACACAAAGCTAGTGGAAAAGTTTAAACAAGAAATGATGGAAGTTTGTGAAATAACTAATCTTGGACTTATGAATTTCTTTCATGGAATCGAAATCAGACAAGAAGAACATGAAATCTTCATCTGTTAGTAGCAATATGTCAAAGAGATTTTGAAAAAATTCTAGTTTAAAGATTGCAAAGAAATGCGTACTCTTATTAATCAAAAGGATAAACTCAGCAAGGAAGATGGAGCTACCGAATTTGATGAAGCCTATTTCAAAAGCATGATTAGTTGTTAGTTATATCTTACAACAACTAGACCTGATATCTTAAATGTTGTAAGTGTTTTATCTCAATTTATGCATTGTCTAAGTGAAAATCATCTCAAGGCTGCCAAAAGAGTGTTCAGATATGTCAAAGGAACTTATGATTATGGTGTTAAGTTCACAAGCAACAAAGTTTTCAAGCTAGTTAGATTTTCAGACAGTGACTGGGATGGCTGCATTGATGATATGAAGAGCATATAGGGTTTCTGTTTTACAGTTAGTTTAGGATTTTTCTCTTAGAACTCAAAGAAGCAAGAAATTGTTGCAGAGTCCACTATTAAGGCATAGTTTATTATTGCAACTGCAACTGTCATTCTACCTTTATGGCTGAGGAAAATTTTGGCCCTGTTTGGCAATCAGTTGATTGCATTAGCTGTTAGCTGGTTGTTGATTATATCAGCTAATTTGACTAGTGGATTGCATTAACTGTTTGTTAGAAATATTTAGTAAAAATAGTTGTTTAGTATTGGTTGTTTATATGTAAAATAACTTATGAGGATATGACTTTTAAAAAAAAATAAGGGTACGAATATTATCTTAGTATTTTATTGAATATTCTTAGTAAAGAATAATAAATTATTTAAGGAATTAATAAATTAGATTTAAATAAAAATTTTAATCTAATCAAAATTTAATATTTTTTATGATTCATAATTTTTGAATTATTAAAATAAATAACAAAAGTTAAAATGTTTAAATTAATAAAGACATGGAAAACAAAATTTACAAATTACTTATTATTATTAATTGTTGGATGAGAAATATGAATGGGGTTTGAGTCTGACAGGAAAGGAATAACATGCTTACATAACTTCCGAAACAAATGGCTGCAATATGGTATAGAAAACAAGAATTAACTGAGGGCACAATCATCAGTCAAACAAATATTTAACAGTTGATAACACAAAACGCTACTCCTCTTAAGCTTTTTAAAAATAAGCTAATTGGGTTTAATTAGCCAAGCCAATCAGCTGATTATTGAACACTAAACACAGCTGGTCAATAAAGTCAATCAGCTAAATTTATTCAATCAGTTATTTTTTAGCTGATCAGCTAACAACCAAACGGGGCCTTTATTTGATTTGAACTTAAAGTAGAAAGAAGGCACATAGATCAAAGTAGATAATCAAGCTGTCATTTCCATTTCAAACAATCCATTGTTCTATGACAAAACCAAGCATTTCAAGTTTTTTTAAAGGGATGTTTAGAAAGATGGTGAAGTTTTTCTAGTTCATTGCAAAATTGAAGATCAGATTGTAGATGATTTTACCAACCTTTGCTTGTAAGCAATTTTGATACACTGCAAGAAAAACATGGAGTCTGCAAACCCTAAAGCAAGGAGGAGCGTTGAATCATGCTTTAGGTTTCTATTAAAACTTAGAGTTAGTTTCTATTTTTTAGGACTGTTATTTTCTTGTTTTTGAGTTGTTGATTATATTGTTAGTGGTTTAGATCGTGCCATATTTCTAGGATCATGGGTTAGTGATTTGTTGGTGGGTTGTTAACCTATCTATAAATGTAAGATTTGCATTTCAATAAATATTAGTCAATTTTGCTTCTAGTACAAGAATATGCTTGTATCTTTCATTTCTTTTCTCCTACGTTATTTTCTACATAGCATATCCTGCATATGGTTTTCAAATATGAGTTCCAAAATAATTTTAAGATACAAGAAGGGGTATAAATAGATATCTACCTTTCCTTTCCAAAAATATTAAAGAAATATCTCAAGCCAAAAAGGATTACAGTAAATAAAGAACCAATAATATTTTCTAAGAATAGGTGCTTCCTTCAAAACTTACAGTCGCATTTCATTTTCATTGGTGTCAATATCTCACTTGCATAATAATGGTCTTCCTAATCATGCAACTTTTGGATATAACTAAAATTATTGGTGTCACTTTGCAAATTTGATCACTACCTATGCCATTAGGATAACAACGCGCATATCTTGTTTGATATTTCAATGAAGATTCCCTATATTAGGATGTGACATATTTTGCAAATCATAGATGTTTACATGTCTTCCTACAGTAGCTATAACTAAATGATTCCTAATATTAGACAAAGAGTAAACTCGTTGAGGTTGTGGATATATACCTACAAGAGTACGCTCTTGTCCACTTACTCCTCTAAGGTCCCAACACTTCAGTTTCTTGTCCCAGCTATCAGTGATAACTAGTCCTGTGATCATAAAGATGAGAAATATTATAATACAAAGTAAATGTTATTTGATAAAGAAATACTCCTTATCCACATTCCAATCATTTAATTTTGAACTCTAACTTGCTTTTAACTCGTACTCTCTTTCTTATAATATGAATCCTAATTGAATGGGTTGAATCAATTGTGTTATAGTTAACCTTGGAAGAATTCTAGGCTTGAAATGTTATTTAGAATTATAGTTTCAAGTTACATGTGGTATCAAAGAAAGATTATGACACTTTGATTTACATTAAAGTTAACCTTAGGATTCATGGTAATCATTAATATTGTTTAAGGTTATAGAAAGTAATTAGAATTATTTTATTGCTCCCATTATAATCATGTGTATTTTGTTTTTGTTTAATTGGTTGCATGAATTGTTTACATCAATTATTAAATATTATGGTGTTCTTAAATCAAGAATAAATATTATGATGTGTGGGGTTGACGTTTCAGGAATAAATATTATGATGTTTGGGGTTGATGTTTGCTAGAAATTGAGATAATATAGAACGTTAAAAATTGAAGAAATTAGCAAATTAGAAAATCAATAGGGATACTGTGTCAGGTTTTAACTATTTAACCAAGGGCTTACATCTCCACTAAATTTATCTAATATTTTTTAGAGTTTACTTTTCCTACTTGATTGAAAAATCTTTCCAGTGAAGTGTAAGGGTTTGATTATAGTTTTTTGAAAGATCAAAAGCTGGAGGGAATTTTGAGCCAAACTTGATATGACACTTTATGAATGTGTGTGAATGTGTAAAACAAAAAGTTAAAGAAAAGGTTAATTATGATTGTGTTCGTGGGGCCTATCATAGAATGACTTTAGGTTTGTAGTTGTAAAGCATGAGATGCTATGTTGTTGCAATTTGCTGGAAAACTTGATTTCTTTTTAAAAATAAAAGGTTGAAGATGGTCAATTATGTTCTGTTGCTTATAGTTTTTTGGACTATTACAATCTGGTAACTACAAAATTACAGTTTAGTCCCTAAAAGTTTTTGGACTTTACAGTATGATCTTTCAACATTATAGTTAAATTCCTAAATTCATTTATACTTAAATTAAATATTTACTATAAAGAAAGCTTGTTAGTCACTAAGGTGACCTTGCTTGAAAAGATATTTAGACATTTAATTGTGCATTCTTGCAATTATTAATGTTATATGATGCTAATGAATGACATAAAATTGAGATTATTAATTAAAATTCTAGGAGATCACCCAATGGTATATCATTGCTTATAATTAATAATATTAAAGAGACTTACAGACATTCTTGGCGAATATATTTGTATATCCAAAAATAACATGCATATTAGTTTGAGTATGATTGACTATTTATTAAAGTGTGTATATATATGTTGTTAGCATCATTACGGATTAAGGATATCTATTTAAGTATCACCGAAATGTTAGCTTAAATATATATATATTAAATTTTATTATTATCTGAATCCATTAATTTTAATCAAAGCATTAATGTGTGAGTTTATAATATGTTTGCAGCTTCCAATAAGTTGTGTTGGACCCCGATTTCTTCTTGCTATATGTTGGGGTTTAATTTTATTATTTTTGTTGCGATTAAGTGTTAATTTTAATGTTTTTGAGGGATGGAATTTTTTTTTGATTGATGGATTAAATGGAGAAATTAAGATTAAATTTTGAAAGCTTATAGTGTTAGTTAGATTTAAAGAACAAGAGTTAGTGAAGGGGTATTTTAGGAAGATCACAAATGAAGTTAGAACCTAAGTCTTGTAAGAAGGGGCATTTTAGACTTTTTGTGCCTAGTTAATGAATGAAAGAAGGAAGAATGGGTGATTGTCGTGAATGGAAGGCTAGAAGGAAGAACAAAAGTTTCAAGAAAAAGAAGAAGAGAGCTTCGGTGAAGGAGAGGAGAAGAAGAGAAGAAGAGAAAATTTAGGGTTTCTCTTTCCTAGACCTTAGAAAGGTGTTCTTGGAGTATAAATCAAGTAGGAAAG
>JANQBM010856312.1:0-13617 GCA_025594535.1 Erythroxylum domingense | reverse complement strand
TTCACAATTTTACCGGGAAAATGTCATGAATGCATGTACAGATATTTTTCATGTGCACAAAAATCACTGTTCACAATTGCATGAGCATGAGATGTGTTTTTTCCAAATTTCTCCGATTGACCTTACGTGTATCCGTTTCTATGGTTCAACCCGTTATATGGAAACGAGATGTTACATTATGTCCTTCTATTCAAGCATCTTTTATCTATTTTTAGTTCACGCTTCAACTCTCCCCATACTTCTTCATTTTACTTTATGTTGTATATGTTTTGGACTTTTATTTCTGCATGCATTTTCATACACGTTGACGCTTTTGAACATTGCTTAGACAGATGTCATTGCTTATCCTTCCTCATTTGGTGTTGCGTTTTGGCTAGACTGGTAGCATTTTTGGTCCTCCTTGCTTCCACCTACTACATGTCGTTTTGCTCCTATTTGCTCTTTACTTATGCGCTACGTTTTGGGCTGCTAGTTTCCTCTTTAGGCGCTGCCATTTATATCTTGGCTGTTACATTGTTTCTTCATCTATTGTTGTGATAGAATATTTTGGTTGAAAATAGGATTGAAATCATATGGAAATATATAAGAAGATATAAGATAATTAAATCCTATCAAAAACTGATAATGCTGTGCATGTGGAGGATTTATTCTTTCAAGAAATCATTAGGTTGGATGGTATTCCTAGAAGCGTTGTGTTTGATAGAGATGTAAAATTCTTAAGCTACTTTTGGAAAACTCTTTTGGGGAAAACTAGGCACTAAATTGTCATTTTCTACTACTGCTCATCCCCAAACTGATGGTCAAACTGAAGTCGTAAATAGGACAATTGGTACCCTATTATGTGCCACAATCAAACGAAATTTGAAAAGTCAGGAGTCTTGTTTACATATAGCTGAATTTGCTTATAATTGTATAATTCACACTTCTTAAAACTATTCTCCGTTCAAAGTTGTTTATGATTTCAATCCACTAACCCCTTTGGGCTTGTCTCCATTACCTGTTTTCAAGTTCTTAAATGTAGATAAAGCCAAGAAAGCTGAATTTGTTCAAAATTTGCATGCCAAAGTGTGTGAAACCATAGAGTGCAAAATTGAGCACTATGCATGAAACTCCAACAAGGGAAGAAAAGAGATCATTTTTTAGCCTGGCAATTGGGTCTAGGTTCATATGCACAAAAAAAGATTTCCTGCTTCCCAGAGAACAAAGCTCCATCCTAGGGGTGATGGTCCTTTCTAAGTTGTGGCTAGGCTAAACAATAATGCCTACAAACTTGATCTTCTAAGTGACTATGGTGTTATGTAACTTTTAACGTATTTGATCTTTCTCCCTTTGAATTTGATGCAGTTCTATTGGATTCAAAGATGAATCCTTCTGAAGAAGGGGGAATGATATGGATCAAAGGGCTAGTGACGTGGCATCTCAAGTTGGGGTTGATGGTTTAAGTGTTCGAGATAAGAGTTCGAGGTATTCAACATAAATTCCACCATCAACATTCAAAAGAGATCCACTTGTGGGTATTACTGAGCCTATGGTAAGGGCTAGGACCAAAAGGATACAAAGGGCTTTGAATAATTTAATTAAAGAAGCCCATTCTCAAGCCCAAGTTCAAGTTGCTTCAATTAAGGAGTCCAAGCAAGTCTACTTTATAAGTTTTAAAAAAGTTTAGCTAACTTAACTTAACAAATAAGGCCTATGATCGAATTTACTATTAGTAGGTTTCCTTCTTGGTAAGGGATAATTGACCAAATCCTATAAGGTCTCTTGTTTCCTAAAAATTAGTTTCCTAGTAGGTTAAGTCATTAAAGATTAATAGGTTTCCTTGACCAAATCTTATAAGGTCTCTTATTACCTAAAAATTAGTTTCCTAGTAGGTTAAGTAATTATAGGTCTAAGGTAATTCCTTTTCCTTAATTTTCGATCAACCCCTTGCCTATATATAGGAAGGTTCAACTATCACTAGGGGACACAATTTTATGCCATTATTTTGAGAGGTTTATCCTTATTATTATTCTTGTTAAATAATTAGAATGCACTGTAGATTTTCATCCTTTGGATGCGACTTATCTAGTTGATTTTGTTTCATCAATTAATTGCATCTTTATTTGTTGTTCTTCTTTCAATCTTGTATCGTTTAATTCATAATTTGCTAGAATTGGGTTATGCATGTTCTTGAGGATTGGGTTACAATTCTCTTGAAACAAACTTTGTTCTTCTCTTCTTGTTCTAATCTTATTTTTAGTTAAAGATCAAAAGGTGACTTAAGAAAAGTCTTGGGTAAGCTTTTGTCTTCTGTAATTTCGTATCAATACTTCTCTTCAGATACTCCCAATACTGAAAGTCTCCACAATTTCATATCAATCATTCTATGAGGAAAGATAGAGTTTATTTAAGTCTCAGTTTTAACTGTGCAGTATATTCATTATTGAGGGAAATAAATCAAAGAATTCATAACAAAACCAAAACTGATAAGCGTACTATAATCCACAAGTTGCATTGCCAGATTAGGGAAACCTTGGTAGCTCACCAAGTTGTAGATCACCTAAGCACTCACCTCAGAAGGGAATGTGACCTTTAGTTCCATAGGAATCAGTTATGTTGTTGTATTTTCTTTGGTTGAAACTTTTGTGCAATGTCCCTTTATGATGCCTTTCATGACCATTAATGAGTTCTTTATTTAACATCCAAAAAATTTTTTGATTTGATAATTTTGTTAAATATTCTAATACTTTAAATGTGTCTAACTCTTACTCAAATAAATAATTAAGAATTTATAAATATAAAAGTGAAAACTTAAAAATATATATAAATATATATATTTTAATTAGTTTTAGCTATTATATTTAATTGATAGTCAGCCATCTTATTGTTACTTTTTAATTGATTACCTTATTATATCATTTGACTTTTAATTTTTGAATGATTTTTAATTATTTTTATTTAAGTTTTAATACATTAAATTGTCTTCATTGAAATTCTAATTAGCCAAATCTACTTTATATTTAAGGTAGATAAATTTAATGAGATAGTTGTAATTTGGATACAAATAAATATATATCAAGTTATTTTGATCATTATGCCTAAAATTTGAAGATAAGCATAATATAAAGACATTTTTATCAGAATATAAATTAAAATAAGAAAAATATATCTAAGAAAAAGTGATCAACTTCAATGATAGTAATTGAGATGAGAAAATAACATTTGTTTATGTTGCTTGAATTAAACTTATTGGGCTAAAAAAACTTGCGAAAAATTTGAAGTGTCATTGGCCAAGCCATTTTTTACGTCCCAGATTTCTCTCCAAATAGGAGCATCGTGAGGCGACTTTGACGCGTATTACAATAAACAATTTGTTTCCTGAAATCTTCCCGGACAAGACGTCCTTGCCGGATACTTCATTGTTAAGTTTTCTCGTTCACATTTCCTGAAGTCAGAAGACCCCTGTGCATTCAATCCCTGAAACAATCAAAACTGAACAACCTTCAAGATGGTATCCCAAAGAACAGCCGCTCTTGCCCTATTTCTTTCATTTTTATCTTCTCTTGTTCTGCCCACATCTTTCGCTGCTTCTGGCGGAAGAATGGGTGGTGGGTCATTCTCTACTTCTTCATCATCGTTTGATGATGACGAACGTTCATCATCGTATTATCATAACCATGATTATCATCATCACCACCATTATGGAGTGTATGATATGTACGACGCAGGGCGGGGAAGTTCATACTCTCAGAATGTGAAACAGAATGAAGGAAGAGAAAGTGATGGTTTTTCTGTTGCGGGTGTGTCTGTTTTCTCTGTTATTGTATTAGGGACAATTTCATTCTTTGTCTATCGCGATTATTTGAAGAATAGAGGCAGTGTCATTGTGGTTCAGGTAATGGACAAGAAACTATCTTTTTGTCATTTACTTGTAAAGTGTATATTTGTTTCAGTTATTTGTATAATAAGGCTCAATTTTTTGCTATGAGTTGTTTGTTTCTGAGAAATCAGTTGATATCTTTTTGTTCCTTTTTGGTCAAAGGAGGAAGTGGAAGATATTCTAGATTGGACGGTTTTCTCAACTGATATGTCTCGCATTGCTTTGTCTACCTTTTTTAGATTGGGGTACAGGGAAAGACTAGTTCACTTCAAAGAGAGTTAAATGAAATTGCCAAAACTACTGACACGTCTTCTTTAAAGGGATGGCGCCACATTCTCAGAGGTTGGTTTGTGCTTTCTGTCGCGCGTTTGGATTGTGAAATTGATGAAATTGTTTGCACATTCTTCTCCTTCCTCATTTTTTTTTTTTTTTTGGTAAAAATCGTTTCATCTCCATTGTGGATGCAGAATCAACTTTAGCATTGCTCCGACATCCTGATAACTTTATCTCTGGCCATGCATCTGTAAGTCACATTCATTCTATGTTTACTTATTGGGAACATACAGCATCTCAACTTGCAATGTAATGTCTACACACTCCAAAGTTGTTAAAATTCTCCTGGTAATTTTCTAACTGTTGCTCCATCATTGCAAGGCCAAAGATTCTAAAGGTAGTGAGTGGTTCATGTTTAAGCGGTGAATCAAGCTATTGTGTACCATTAGTTTCCTTTAGTTTCTTTTTGATATTTCTTTTTTATTCTTAATTTCAAAGAATTAGATCTCCTCGTTAGGAAATGGTTATTTCACAATTATTTCTGGAAATTGTATCCATAAATTGATAGTTGTGAAATGGATAGAACACACAATGGGCAAAGCTGTTAAAAGCTTAAGTATTTCTTGCAGGTGAAAAGCTTTTGGAGCACTGAAAGTGTGGAGAAGAGATTCAAGAAACTTGTACTTGAAGAGAGGGAGAAATTTGACACGGAGTCACTAACGAATGTCAACAATGTCAAAAGGCAAAATGTCTTAATTCCTAAAGCTAGTAAGCTCGGCAAAAGTTACATGGTGGTAAGTTTATCTGCCCTGTTGGGGCATATTCATACTGGATTAGCGCATCGAGTATTAAGAAAACAGTAAAAATTAACCCTTCTTCTACTCTTTATTTGCATCTTGTTCTTTGATCTCAGGTTTGGGATCATTTTAGTTGTTTGTATGAGCTTTGCACAAAATGTATATGCAGCCACATTACTTGATTCTTGCCACTTCACTTGAATTAATTCTTGAAGACGTAATCCTGGAATTTTGTTTGAATACCATTCTGAGTTTTCTCCTTATTTATAGGTGACAGTGCTATTGGCTGCTAAAGGCCTGTACACAGTTCCCACCGTCGAAAGTGCTGATGACATGGAAGACACCTTGCGATCATTGCATACCAGTGCTGACAAGCTTCTGGTGCTGATAGTAGATTTTTTGAACATTTATTCTTGGTTGTTTGCATGCTAAATCTAACATGTATCTAATATTTGCATAGGCCATAGAGGTGTTTTGGACACCACAGGATGAGAATGATACTTTATCACAGGAAGAATTTCTTGAAAATTATCCACTTTTGAAGCCAATTTGATGACCTGATGCAGGAGTTGGTGTTGAGCGATGCAATTGGAGATGTTTATGACTTCTGTAATGTTTGGAAGGTAACTTCACCATGTTAAGAGTAAAAGAACTGTTCTAGAGTTGAGTATGATATATTTGATCTTACTACGTACTGCGGCCTCTTGATGGTCCAAAAGGACAAGGTGAAATGCAGTTCTAGAATAGCATCACATAGCATCTGACTTTTGTTTGTTTTGGCACATTTACTCAGTTGGATTTGACTCACTTAGGTTATGTTTGATTGAGGGGTTGAGGATGGAATTGAATGGAACGTAACACACTTTTGTCGTTTGGAAGGAAGCTTTATAGTGGGATGGGATAGGATGGAAGCGGAGGGTTTCATGTTACGTTCCATTCCATCCTAAAGAGTGAAAAGAAATCTCTTATTTGGGGGTTTAGGATGGAACGTAAACTAATAAATACAAACTACATAATATACCTTCAATAATTTTTCATAGTACCAACGGTGATCAAGTCATAATATTATATTAAATAGAATTAATATATTAAATAGAATAGAATAATATTTAACATAATAAATTTTATTAAATAATTAATAATACTATTTTTATATAATTAATAATAAATTGTATATAATTAATAATAAAATAAAAATTAATAAAATTTTTATTAATAAAAATGGAAAATATATAAAAAATGCATTCTTTAATTGTTTGTATATATTTTCATTTAAATAAAAATATAAATAAATTATTTTTATATATAAATTGCATAGAATAGAATAGAATAAAATAAAATAGATAATTAATAATAATATTTTTTATAATTAATAATAAATTGTATATAATTAATAATACAATTTTATTAATGAAAATAGAAAATGTATAAGCAATTATTCTTCGATTATTTGTATATATTTTTATTTAAATAAAAATATAAATAAATTATTTTTAAATATAAATCACATAGAATATAATAAAATAAATTTTAATATAATATAATAAAATTTATTAAATAATTAATAATAAATTGTATATAATTTAATAATAAAATAATAAACCTCCTGTAATAATCATTTTAATATAAGGGGTATAATAGTCATTTATTATACATTATATTCTATTCCATCCATCTTCCAAATAACGTTTTACTACATTACATTATGTACCTTTCTATCCCTCCCAAATAATGTTTTACTGTATTAAATTTCATTTCGTTCAATTTATTAATATCTAACCAATCAGGCCCTTATCCACGTAAAAGTGATTGTACATAAATTTTCTGGCAAAGCAGGCGGAGAATTGTATTCATTTTGCTTTTTTTTTGCTCTTGCTCTCATTATTAGGAAGTCTTGATGGAGGAAGAAAAGCAAAGTTTCCAGTTGTTTGTTTAAATAATCATATCGTTCACCACAGGGGACTTGTATACACTCAACAAAGGAATAAGAAAAAATGAAAAAAATGGTTTTCATAATTTGATAATTTTATTTCCTTTGCTAGATATGTTTTGCTTGGAAAGTTTGCTATATGTGTAAAGCTAGGCTCACAAACAAATAACAAAAAGTGCATTTTTAATTTTAATATTGTTACCAAAATATAGGTCATATTTTAACATTTTAGAATGTTTAAAATGAATTATAAGATTAATTTAAATTTTAAATGGACAAATTTTAGCAGAGTTATGTTTTTATTTATTATGTATCATGTCAACACTTATGTGATATGAATTTATTGTTTTTGTTAGTTATGTAGCTTAGTTATGTAGCTGTCGTTGTGCCACATAAAAATTTAATTTCTAATTCTTGCATCCTTAGTTTCTAAGAAAATCCATCTAAAGCATTTTGAGTAGAGACATTGTTGGTGTGACTATTACTAAATATAGTTTAACCAACATTAGTGATGTTGGTAGTGTTGTAATAAGATGATGGGGTTTGAGTGTTGAAAGAGGGAAACTTCTATAGTTTTGGATTAAATTTGTGGGTTTTACTTGTAGTAAACTGATTTCTAAAGGGTAATTGTTACTTGAACCTCTATAAAACAATAAACCTCTTTATAATGCACCCATCCAAGCTCTAAACAATTACTATTCCAACAAAGTAGAGCTGTAAGTGTATGAAATTCCCATTAAAGAATAGGAATTGATAAAGGAAGCCTTGATGGATTTGGTGCTAACTTTGAGCTTACTCCCTTTGTAGGCATATATGCAACAACCCAACTAAAAAAATAACAAGAGTTTCGCTCTTTCACAAACTAAAGCATTTGTTTGGAGAATATATTACACCTAACAACTCTTTCACAAACTAAAGCATTTGTTTAGAGAATATATTACACCTAACAAGTAAAAGCTTCAATTTTAGCAAGACAAAAATATAATGGAGAAGAAACTTGGTAACAGTGATACTCATTGCGTATATGACGATTATTGTCTTTAGTTGTTAATGTGTGTAGATCAATGTTTGTAGGTATCACGTAAGTAAACTATCAAGAGATTGGAACCCTTCCAGTAGGGAAACCCAGGGGCTTAAATGCTTATGGTATATAATAAATGCCATTGTACCTCTACAAAGTGGAATTATTTCTTGTTTTAGTTAGCTACACTAGTTAGCTAGGATTTTCTTTTATCAACTATTTGACAAGGAATGAGTTAAGTGTAGGGAAGGGATAAATTAATTATAATTTAGCATCTTTACAGCACGTTTTATATGGAATTATATGATATTTCTCATGTTTGTTTCATTATCTTGTAGGTGACAATTTAAGGTAAAAACTCATATTTAACTGTAACTTTTTTTTATAGTTTTCCAATCAACTTGAAATTTAAGTCATGATAGACCATAACTTTATAAAAGGCATCAGAGATCAATTCGAGCTTAAAAATGTTTAAAAAAGTTAGGAAAAGTAGAGAACTGACCAACATAATTCTAGAACATGGGATTGTGTTGGACCTGTGATGGTTGTATTGTTTATCCAGAAGCAAAATGATGTTGTACATAAAGTGGAATTGGCACCAGAATTAAAATATTTTGTATCGATAAAGTTCTAAAAGCTAACCAGTATTGGTCTAGAAGTGTAAGATGTGTTAGGCTCATGATTTTTAACATAAGGATGCGCAAAATCATCTTCAGACTCTTTTATGTAACCATATCCTATAAATTCTCTTATTAGTGTTCTTTATGGGGGACTAACCTCCTTTATTACTAAATTGTTAATCTTAAAATCAAAGAGGGATCTCGAGCAAGATTGGAGGAGGGATAACTTTTTTACTTTTTCCTTTCTCCTTTCTTTTATGTTAAGATTAGTTTTTACTTTTATTTTCATTATCTTCGTAGTTAAATCCCTAATTAGGGATAGTAATGTATTTTGTGGCGGATATTTTAATTATTAATGCATAACTGATTACTGTTTTGTTGAATTTATTCTCTTTGATTTAAATTGTTGGATTTACTCTTGATCACCTTATATTTACTTTTAGGAATTGTATGAAGGATCAAAGGGAGAAGTATGATTGTACAATAAAGATTCTAGATCTAGAGAAAAAATTAACATTCTAGATCTGGAGAAAAAAAATATCCTAGATTAAGGTGAAAAATAAATAGATTAATTATACTTAATAAGTTTGAATGGTAGAATTGGAGATTGAGAGATGGTTATTAATTAATTAGATATACATGTGTGCTCAAGAGAGGGCACACATATATTTGGTTACTTGTTATTTCAACCATGATAGTCAACCTTGGATAATAATTGAAAGTTCCACGTAAGTGAACTTTGAAGTCCTAACATTTGTCTTATTGATTTCTTTTCACTAGCTTAATTGTATTACTTCCATTAGTTTAATAATTTAACTGGCTTCATAAACTCTTGTTTTGTTTAGTTTAATTTTTTTGAATAGGACTAATAAATATAGTAGTATAGTCCTTGTGGGATTAATACTATGGAGTGCTTCAATTTTAATAACTTGTTATAATTGATTGTATGCCCTTGTAGAAAGATTCAATCAACTGTGTCCACCCAAAAGTCTTCTAAAATATGTTTGTTTCTATTCTGAAACTTTAACAATATATGCTTATGTATGGGAGTCTTATACAATAATTTTCATATGACTAGTCACTTATAAGAAAAACACTTACATAAATTTAATCACACCAACTTCATTTCTCTACCCGTTGTAACAAGAACTATGCAATCATAAAGTATAATGCAAGATAAATAATGAAATATGCTACGTTAATACGAAGTCAAAATCAAGGTAAGTTAGAGGAAAACTAATCAAAAACATTAAATTATGCAATCATAAAGTATAATGCAAGATAAAAAATGAAATATGCTACGTTAATACGAAGTCAAAATCAAGGTAAGTTAGAGGGAAACTGATCAAAAACATTAAATTTACTTATGGAAAGGTGTAACAAACCATGAGACCAAATCAAGCGATGTACTAGTTTAAATTGTGAAAGTGACCCATAATTGTGCTTAATTAAAAGAAGTCCTAATTTCTTTAAAAATATACTAAGTTAAAATTATTCAATTGGATCAATAATTGATAAGTTTCAATGAAAAAAAATGTATGAACAACTCAAAAATAGTCCTAATTAAATTGATAAATCATCAATTTCACAAAAGATTCTACAAATTTGAGTAATTTTAAAATTTTCCAAATTTTATTAGTAAAAAAGACAAAAAATCAAATTCAATCAAAATTATAAAGAATCAAGTTCAATTGATGGTTTTAAATCCATAATTCAACATTCAATTTCACTAATAAACTATCAATTTGAAAGATTAAGTAAAAGTATCAAGGAGTTGAAAAATCCCCAAGTTTGAAACCTAACTCACCTAAATTCCAATTTAATTCAAACTAAAAGTAATTTTATGAAATCTTTCTTTAGCTGACAAAACTATTTTCCAAGCTTTTTTGGCTATAAAAGAGGAGCTAGAATTGCTTGCCCATAAGAAAATCCTCAAAATAATTTCCATGGTCATGATAAAGAAGATGGAAGGGCAATAAGATTAGCTAGTGAATGTGTAGAGAATTCAAGACATCATTAGTTAATTAAAACCTTCCTGCAAATGATAAAGCCTTGTTGCACTAATTATCCGTTCTTCTCTTCACCTTGGTATTTAAAGGAAGAAATTACAATTGAAGGCCTATTGTGTGACATAGGAATACCTAAGTAAGTAAATAGGAGATCCTTTTCTTTTAAATCAATAAAGGAAGAGAGCCAATTTGTCATATGAGTAGTATATGAGAAAACAAATAAGCAGCTTTTCTCATTATTTTTATAAAATTGAGATGATTTTAAAAGTCCTTAAGGCATTCATTAGTTTATTAACTAAGTATGGTCGTCTACAACAAATATCATGATATCATCAACAAAGGTTAAATTGTAAATATGTAACTTCTTGAATTAATTGCGAAACTTAATTTTTTTTCTAAACTAATTTAATGTCTAATTAGCCTAGAAAGTACTTCTACACAACCACAATACCCATGGAACCTTTGATATGTTTAGTAGGAGATTCATTTATCAAAATGTAATAAGACATAGTAGAAATACATTGATGTATTTAAAAAATATACCTTGTAGGAAACTAAAAGCCTATATTGTGTTAATAAGGAAGGACCAATCAATATAATCAAAGACATTTCTAATATTCGCCTTGATTGCATAACTCCTTCAATGTTATAAGTATTATTTCTACACTTTCAAAGCCTCTTCAGGTCTCTTTCATAAAGTATTCTTTATCTGCTTCCTTAGCCTCTTCAGACTTTAGCCTTCTTTCCTCTAAAACAGATATTGTTTGAGTATTCACACTCACGTTACATATGTATTTGCTCTCTTTCTTTCTTTCTTTTTCTCAGAATATTTTTCACAGCATAAGCACTTGAGCACAGAATTTCTCTAAGTATTTTTGTACATGTAAAAATTAATTTTCAAGTTTACAACAATGACTAATATTTATAGCCTAACTCTCCAACGGTCTTCTTTAGAAATCTGCTTGTCGAGTCTTATAAAGTCTGTTAATAGTTGAGTCCTGTAACTAACTCCAACTAACTGATGTTCTTAGCAGATTCTTAATTACATCGTCTTGCTTAGGTTTGTATGCTTTACGCTTCGTCTAATGTCTTGGACTTGATCACTTTGTCTGATCCGTCTTATTTAGCTTTTAAGTATCGTCTCAATTTGATGATTTGTGTCACTTATATTTATTAGAGCACTTAACAAATTCATCAAAACAGTTCACACACTTCTATTATTATTATTAGTTGACTTTTATCAAAATCAATAGAAGAAGTAAAGTTTTCTTGACTTAACAATCTTCCCCTTTTTGATGACAACAAATAATCATAATATTAGAAGATAAAAAAATTTAGACGAATATAGAAAGATGTAATATACAAAGATGATACTCAAAACTCCTTTCTACTGTTCTAGTTATCTATCTATCTATCTATATCTCCCTATCTCATCTTTGTTAAGTCAAGAGGATTTTATGATTACTAATTTTGATGACAATTAAATAATAATAATGTTAGAAACAAATAAATGTTTTTGACAAATGTGTTATATGTGCAGACAAAGTACAGAACACAGACGCAGAAGGAAACACAGACGCAAAGACAACATAGACGCAAAGTTAAAATACAGACGCAAACACAACATAGACACAGACACAGACTCAACATCAAAACATAGACGCAGACGCAAAATCAAAACACAAACGTAGATGCAAAGTCAACATAAACGCAAAGACAATATAGACGCAAAGTCAAAATACAGACGCAAACACAACACAGACGCAAAACCAAAACACAGACGCAGACGCAAAATCAAAACACAGATGCAGACGCAGACGTAAAATCAAAACACAGATGCAAAAGGAAACACAGACGTAAAGAAGACATAGAAGATACCATGAAGATACATTAGCATGTCAGAACAGTTATTTAGTTAGAGTTAGTTACATAACTCAACTAAATGATGGTTATCAAGAATCAAGAAGTGGTTATCAAAGATCAAGAAGCAGTTAGAGACGAAGGCTATAAATACTAGTCATAGTCAAAAATTTTACAATCTTAGAAAAAATTCTCACAAATCTTACGATTCCGAAAACAGTGATTTTTAAGCGTTCAGTGCTTACTTAGAAAGGAGAAATTCTGAGAGTGCAATACGAAGAGAGCTAACCTACTGTAACAAAAGCTCACAATATTTTTCTAGTGAGAGAAAGAAAAGGCTGATAGCCTAGAGAGGCTAAGATAGCTGAAAGAATACTTTGTAAGAGACCTGAAGAGGCTCTGGAAGGGAAGAAAGAATACTTGTAATTGTTTGGAGTATAGTGAAACACTCAGACTAACTCTGAGGACTGGACGTAGCCCACGGTTTGCGGTGAACCAGTATAAAAATCGCAGCGTCTATCCTTTATCCTTTACTTCAGTTTATTTTGTTATTAAACAATTATATAGAAGTTATTTTCGATTTAACTACATAATAATTTTCATATAAAGTTTATGATATCTTTTTAACAAGAAAGAGAAGTTCTTGGTAAGATTTTATATTCACAAAAAAGATACACCATTCAACCCCTCTTCTTATGTATCGAGTTTCTTGTACGTAAAGTCTATACTAATATGTGATTTACTTTAATTGGTATCAGAGCTCGGTTTCCTATAACCATCTTTATAAAGTGAGGACAAAGATCTATGGCAGAATCACATGTTTTTATAGCTAAAGGTGCCTCCGTTAGAAGACCTCCTATGTTTAATGGTGAAGATTATCATTATTGGAAGGACATGATACGGCTCTTCATAGAATCCACACATATTGATCTTTGGGATATCATCGAGAATGGACCATACGAACTAGTAGATGATGAAGGAAATGCCATTCCTTGCAACAGATGGTCAGTTGATCACAAAACCAATTTTTAATTAAATTCAAAGGCCAAGTTCTTTCTGAGTTATGCATTGAACAGAAGTGAATATGATAAAGTTCATGGATGCGAGACTGCAAAGGAGATGTGGGACACTCTATCCATTACACATGAAGGCACAAACCAGGTGAAAGAGTCCAAGATCAGTATTCTTGTACACCAGTATGAGCTATTTAAAATGCAGGAAGATGAGTCTGTTGATCAGATGTTTGGA